>CALYLW010001312.1:168839-234768 GCA_944989445.1 Ampullaceana balthica | reverse complement strand
ATAGGCTATTTTTTTTTCAAAATGTAACACTCATGGGGCGCCGGGGGCCCATAATGAGATTTTTTTCTTATATGAGCTATATAAAAATTAGTTTAGGGCTTAGCTGCTTGGAAAATGAATGAATCTTGACCAAACTTGGTACATAACAACTTGATAGCTATATTAAAGTACCATATGGCATTGAACTCCTAATGTCCGTTCCTTCGGGGCCGGGGGCCAAAATCTTTTTTTTGGTAAGCGTTAAATACTTTATTCCCGTTAGCTGACTAAACCATTCATCCGATCGCCATGAAACTTTTGGAGACTTTTGAGTACGCTCCCGGGATGGAAATAGGCTACTTTTTTTCAAAATGTAACACTCATGGGGTGCCGGGGGGCCCATAATGAGAATTTTTTCTTATATGAGCTATATAAAAATTAGTTTAGGGCTTAGCTGCTTGGAAAATGAATGGATCTTGACCAAACTTGGTACATAACAACTTGATAGCCTATATTAAAGTATCATATGGCATTGAACTCCTAATGTCCGTTCCTTCGGGGCCGGGGGCCCAAAATCTTTATTTTTGTAAGCGTTAAATACTTTATTCCCGTTAGCTGACTAAACCATTCATCCGATCGCCATGAAACTTTTGGAGACTTTTGAGTACGCTCCGGGGATGGAAATAGGCTACTTTTTTCAAAATTTAACACTCATGGGGCGCCGGGGGCCCATAATGAGAATTTTTTCTTATATGAGCTATATAAAAATTAGTTTAGGGCTTAGCTGCTTGGAAAATGAATGAATCTTGACCAAACTTGGTACATAACAACTTGATAGCCTATATTAAAGTACCATATGGCATTGAACTCCTAATGTCCGTTCCTTCGGGGCCGGGGGCCCAAAATCTTTTTTTTGGTAAGCGTTAAATACTTTATTCCCGTTAGCTGACTAAACCATTCATCCGATCGCCATGAAACTTTTGGAGACTTTTGAGTACGCTCCCAGGGATGGAAATAGGCTATTTTTTTTCAAAATGTAACACTCATGGGGTGCCGGGGGCCCATAATGAGAATTTTTTCTTATATGAGCTATATAAAAATTAGTTTAGGGCTTAGCTGCTTGGAAAATGAATGAATCTTGACCAAACTTGGTACATAACAACTTGATAACCTATATTAAAGTACCATATGGCATTGAACTCCTAATGTCCGTTCCTTCGGGGCCGGGGGCCCAAAATCTTTATTTTTGTAAGCGTTAAATACTTTATTCCCGTTAGCTGACTAAACCATTCATCCGATCGCCATGAAACTTTTGGAGACTTTTGAGTACGCTCCCGGGATGGAAATAGGCTACTTTTTTCAAAATTTAACACTCATGGGGCGCCGGGGGCCCATAATGAGAATTTTTTCTTATATGAGCTATATAAAAATTAGTTTAGGGCTTAGCTGCTTGGAAAATGAATGAATCTTGACCAAACTTGGTACATAACAACTTGATAGCCTATATTAAAGTACCATATGGCATTGAACTCCTAATGTCCGTTCCTTCGGGGCCGGGGGGCCCAAAATCTTTTTTTTGGTAAGCGTTAAATACTTTATTCCCGTTAGCTGACTAAACCATTCTTCCGATCGCCATGAAACTTTTGGAGACTTTTGAGTACGCTCCCGGGATGGAAATAGGTCAAAATGTAACACTCATGGGGCGCCGGGGGCCCATAATGAGAATTTTTTCCTATATGAGCTATATAAAAATTAGTTTAGGGCTTAGCTGCTTGGAAAATGAATGGATCTTGACCAAACTTGGTACATAACAACTTGATAGTCTATATTAAAGTATCATATGGCATTGAACTCCTAATGTCCGTTCCTTCGGGGCCGGGGGCCCAAAATCTTTATTTTTGTAAGCGTTAAATACTGTTATTCCCGTTAGCTGACTAAACCATTCATCCGATCGCCATGAAACTTTTGGAGACTTTTGAGTACGCTCACGGGATGGAAATAGGCTACTTTTTTTCAAAATGTAACACTCATGGGGCGCCGGGGGCTAAATAATGAGAATTTTTTCTTATATGAGCTATATAAAAATTAGTTTAAGGGCTTAGCTGCTTGGAAAATGAATGGATCTTGACCAAACTTGGTACATAACAACTTGATAGCCTATATTAAAGTACCATATGGCATTGAACTCCTAATGTCCGTTCCTTCGGGGCCGGGGGCCCAAAATCTTTTTTTTTGGTAAGCGTTAAATACTTTATTCCCGTTAGCTGACTAAACCATTCATCCGATCGCCATGAAACTTTTGGAGACTTTTGAGTACGCTCACGGGATGGAAATAGGCTACTTTTTTTCAAAATGTAACACTCATGGGGCGCCGGGGGCCCATAATGAGAATTTTTTCTTATATGAGCTATATAAAAATTAGTTTAGGGCTTAGCTGCTTGGAAAATGAATGGATCTTGACCAAACTTGGTACATAACAACTTGATAGCCTATATTAAAGTACCATATGGTATTGAACTCCTAATGTCCGTTCCTTCGGGGCCGGGGGCCCAAAATCTTTTTTTTGGTAAGCGTTAAATACTTTATTCCCGTTAGCTGACTAAACCATTCATCCGATCGCCATGAAACTTTTGGAGACTTTTGAGTACGCTCCCGGGATGGAAATAGGCTACTTTTTTTCAAAATGTAACACTCATGGGGTGCCGGGGGCCCATAATGAGAATTTTTTCTTATATGAGCTATATAAAAATTAGTTTAGGGCTTAGCTGCTTGGAAAATGAATGGATCTTGACCAAACTTGGTACATAACAACTTGATAGCCTATATTAAAGTATCATATGGCATTGAACTCCTAATGTCCGTTCCTTCGGGGCCGGGGGCCCAAAATCTTTTTTTTGGTAAGCGTTAAATACTTTATTCCCGTTAGCTGACTAAACCATTCATCCGATCGCCATGAAACTTTTGGAGACTTTTGAGTACGCTCCAGGGATGGAAATAGGCTATTTTTTTTCAAAATGTAACACTCATGGGGTGCCGGGGGCCCATAATGAGAATTTTTTCTTATATGAGCTATATAAAAATTAGTTTAGGGCTTAGCTGCTTGGAAAATGAATGAATCTTGACCAAACTTGGTACATAACAACTTGATAACCTATATTAAAGTACCATATGGCATTGAACTCCTAATGTCCGTTCCTTCGGGGCCGGGGGCCCAAAATCTTTTTTTTGGTAAGCGTTAAATACTTTATTCCCGTTAGCTGACTAAACCATTCATCCGATCGCCATGAAACTTTTGGAGACTTTTGAGTATGCTCCCGGGATGGAAATAGGCTACTTTTTTTCAAAATGTAACACTCATGGGGTGCCGGGGGCCCATAATGAGAATTTTTTCTTATATGAGCTATATAAAAATTAGTTTAGGGCTTAGCTGCTTGGAAAATGAATGGATCTTGACCAAACTTGGTACATAACAACTTGATAGCCTATATTAAAGTATCATATGGCATTGAACTCCTAATGTCCGTTCCTTCGGGGCCGGGGGCCCAAAATCTTTATTTTTGTAAGCGTTAAATACTTTATTCCCGTTAGCTGACTAAACCATTCATCCGATCGCCATGAAACTTTTGGAGACTTTTGAGTACGCTCCCGGGATGGAAATAGGCTACTTTTTTCAAAATTTAACACTCATGGGGCGCCGGGGGCCCATAATGAGAATTTTTTCTTATATGAGCTATATAAAAATTAGTTTAGGGCTTAGCTGCTTGGAAAATGAATGAATCTTGACCAAACTTGGTACATAACAACTTGATAGCCTATATTAAAGTACCATATGGCATTGAACTCCTAATGTCCGTTCCTTCGGGGCCGGGGGCCCAAAATCTTTTTTTTGGTAAGCGTTAAATACTTTATTCCCGTTAGCTGACTAAACCATTCTTCCGATCGCCATGAAACTTTTGGAGACTTTTGAGTACGCTCCCGGGATGGAAATAGTCAAAATGTAACACTCATGGGGCGCCGGGGGCCCATAATAAGAATTTTTTCCTATATGAGCTATATAAAAATTAGTTTAGGGCTTAGCTGCTTGGAAAATGAATGGATCTTGACCAAACTTGGTACATAACAACTTGATAGTCTATATTAAAGTATCATATGGCATTGAACTCCTAATGTCCGTTCCTTCGGGGCCGGGGGCCCAAAATCTTTATTTTTGTAAGCGTTAAATATGTTATTCCCGTTAGCTGACTAAACCATTCATCCGATCGCCATGAAACTTTTGGAGACTTTTGAGTACGCTCACGTGATGGAAATTGGCTACTTTTTTTCAAAATGTAACACTCATGGGGCGCCGGGGGCTAAATAATGAGAATTTTTTCTTATATGAGCTATATAAAAATTAGTTTAAGGCTTAGCTGCTTGGAAAATTAATGGATCTTGACCAAACTTGGTACATAACAACTTGATAGCCTATATTAAAGTACCATATGGTATTGAACTCCTAATGTCCGTTCCTTCGGGGCCGGGGGCCCAAAATCCTTTTTTTTATTTGTAAGCGTTAAATACTTTATTCCCGTTATGATTTACACGATCTTGAAAAGCATGGACTAATATATCTATCATGATCCAGATTGAAATGAACAGGTATTTTAAAGTTATTCTTTTGCATTGATTGGGCCCGGGGGCCCTTAATGTCGTTTTTGTTAATCTATATATATAAAAATCAATGTATGTCTGTGTGCATGTCCTTTATAGCTGACTAAACCATTCATCCGATCATCATGAAACTTTTGAAGACTGGCAACTTTTTTTCTAAATTTATCACTCATGGGGCGCCGGGGACCCATAATGTCATTTTTTGCTTATATGAGCTATATAAAATATAGTTTCAGCGCTACCTACTGTGTAAATTGATGGATCTTAACCAAACTTTGTATTTAAAAATTTGATAGCCAATATTAAAACACTAAAGGGAACTGAACTCCTAATAGTCATTCCTTCGGGGCTGGGGGCCCAAAAAATTCTTTTTCTTAAACGTTTAAGATTTTATTCACCATTCAATTATTAACAATATTGACAACTAATGACAAATGTATCCATTATTATACAGATTGAAATGAACAGGTATTTTGAACTTTATATCTTGCACTGGGGCCCTTAATGTCGTTTTTTGCTTATGTGAGCTTTATAAAAATTAGTTTTTGCGTTAGCTACTGAGTAAATGAATGCATCTTAACCAAAATTTGCATACAAAAATTTAGTAGCCCATATTGACATAATTAAGGTTTCTAAACTTCTAATGTCAATATATTCGGTGCCGGGGGCCACAAATGTCTTTTCTTCGTATATGTTTAAGATATTTTTCCCCATTCAATTTTTCACGATCTTGAGGAATATATCTATGAGGAAACTGAATTAAATGAACAGGTTTTTGAAATTGACACCTTTCACTAAAGGGGCCCCTAAATGTCGTTTTTTTCCTTATATAAGCTGTATAAAAATTAGTATTCGCGTTAAATACTGAGAAAATTAATGGATCTTGACCCATCTTAATATATAAAAACTTAAGGGTTTATATTTTATTACTATAGGGCACTGAACTCCTAATTTTCATTCCCTTGGGGCAGGGGGCCCAAAATTTCATTTTTAGTAAATGTTCAATATTTTATCGTTCATTCAATATTGAGACATATAAATAAATGTATGTATTTTGAAATTTATTCAAATTAATATGTCTTTCGCACTTTATTTCTTGTGATAATTATGCCCTGGGGCCCATAATGTAGTTTTTTGCTTATATGAGGTATATAAAAATAAGTTTATGCGTTAGCTACCGAGTAAATGAATGGACCTTAACCAAAATTTGTATACAAAAACTTGGCAGCCGATATTAAAATACTATAAAGCACAGAAATTCAAATTTCCATTCCTTCGGGGCCTGGGGCCCCAAATGTCTTTTCTTCGTATATGTTTGAGATAGTTTTCCCCATTTAATTTTTCACGATCTTAAGGAATATATCTATGAGGAAACTGAATTAAAATGAACAGCATTTTTTTAAATTGAAATCTTTCACCGAATGGGCGCAGGGGCCCCTAAATTTCGTTTTTTATATCAGTATATAGCTATAATATATTACTATAGGGCACTGAACTCCTAATCTCCATTCCCTCGGAGCTGGGGGCCCCAAATGTCATTTTTACTGCACGGTAACAATTTAATTCCCCATTCAATTTTACACGATATTGAGAAATTTAGCTTGAGTACAATGGCAATAAAAAAATTAAATTATCACTCATTTTTGGCTGGGCCTCTTAATATCGTTTTTCCTTTTGTAAGTTTTTAATTATTAATTTATGTAACAGTTTGCTATTAAACTTGGACTTTTTTTTCTCACTTCCCCGAAGGTTTATGGCATGATTCTTTTAAAAAATACCAATCTTTGGTTTCTTTCAATTTATTCATTTTTAAAGAGATCGTTGCAACGCACGACGGGTCTGCTAGTATGATATAAGCTTTGAAGTGGACCAAAATGATATACCTCGTTATTTGTTAAATCATTAAACTTGAAACACTATAGAGGATAGAAGAACAAAGAGAAAAGTAGTAATAATACATAAGGCAATTAATTCTAACTTGAAAATACAACACAAAGATAACATAAATACAACACTCAGATAGACATCAGGATAAAAACACTTTTCTTATTCCGTATGCAATAACAAACACACACAAAGGCTCGTTACTCCCGTCCGGAATTCGGGCGTGGATTGGGTTGCCTGAGGAAACAAGGAAAACTAACACTTTATCAACATTGAAAACTCTAATGAAAATGCAAGACTAGACATAAACCATGAATAAGCGTAGGATGCAATAATCTTCTGGCACCGGTCCGTGGGCCACAACTTTGAGAAGCACTGATCTACAGGTTTCAAGATATACACTGGGGTGCAACGAGGGGTGGAATCGTTCTTGGCAATTTTGACGGTTCTTTCAGGCTCTTCGGACGTACTGGACGTTTATAACCTAGAAACTCAAAAACGAATTCTGGATAGCTCAGATCTACTTGCGGTTGATGTTGAATCGCAAAATGTCAGTGCAATCTAATTTCATTGGAATGGGTCATGCTTCTTGTTAACATTATCGAAAAATATCTTTTAGATTTAAAATAATAATATAAAACATTGTTATGAAAATATTTGGAAGTTAAATCTAATGGTTCAACTTGCAGTTCCCTCACTGCATGCCTCTATTCTATTCTAAGCACAGACTTTACGGGACTTGTGAAGCTCCTCGCGACATGACTGCTAACTGCAGTAATTGATGGTTACATTTTTTCAATACATATATTTCATGTAGCCTGAACCGTTGCAGCAAGAGGTTGTACATGCTATACCTGAACTGATGGGTCAATCTTCCCTTCCAATATATTTGGCTTGGCAGACGTGGAAAGTTTTTTTTTAATTCGTGGATCCCAGCATCATATAGCCTACCACAGGCTTCAACTATGCCAGGGCCGGTCTTAGGCCACTGCAACCTATGTGGCCGCAGTGGGTCCACGCATTCATAGGCCCCGCCTATCTTAATTTCATTTATTATCCTTATTAATTCCTTATCCCTACCCAAACTGGGCCCCGCGCCATCCGTTTCGCATACTAAGCCGCATAGGGCCCCGCAATTGCTAAGACCGCCCCTGCTACTATGGTCTCACCTAAAGCCTACCACATGCTTCCACTATGGTCTCACCTACAACCTACCACATGCTTCTACTATGGTCTCACCTACAGCCTACCACATGCTCCCATTCAAGTCTCACCTACAGCCTACCACATGCTTCTACTATGGTCTCACCCTACAACATGCTTCTACTATGGTCTCACCTACAACCTACCACATGCTTCTACTATGGTCTCACCTACAACCTACCACATGCTTCAACTATGGTCTCACCTACAGCCTACCACATGCTTCAACTATGGTCTCACCTACAGCCTACCACATGCTTCAACTATGGTCTCACCTACAGCCTACCACATGCTTCAACTATGGTCTCACCTACAGCCTACCACATGCTTCAACTATGGTCTCACCTACAGCCTACCACATGCTCCCATTAAAGTCTCACCTACAGCCTACCACATGCTTCTACTATGGTCTCACCTACAGCCTACCACATGCTGCTACTATGGTCTCACCTACAACCTACCACATGCTCCCATTAAAGTCTCACCTACAGCCTACCACATGCTTCTACTATGGTCTCACCTACAACCTACCACATGCTTCTACTATGGTCTCACCTACAGCCTACCACATGCTTCTACTATGGTCTCACCTACAGCCTACCACATGCTCCCATTCAAGTCTCACCTACAGCCTACCACATGCTTCTACTATGGTCTCACCCTACAACATGCTTCTACTATGGTCTCACCTACAACCTACCACATGCTTCTACTATGGTCTCACCTACAACCTACCACATGCTTCCATTCAAGTCTCACCTACAGCCTACCACATGCTTCAACTATGGTCTCACCTACAGCCTACCACATGCTTCAACTATGGTCTCACCTACAGCCTACCACATGCTTCAACTATGGTCTCACCTACAGCCTACCACATGCTTCAACTATGGTCTCACCTACAGCCTACCACATGCTCCCATTAAAGTCTCACCTACAGCCTACCACATGCTTCTACTATGGTCTCACCTACAGCCTACCACATGCTGCTACTATGGTCTCACCTACAACCTACCACATGCTCCCATTAAAGTCTCACCTACAGCCTACCACATGCTTCTACTATGGTCTCACCTACAACCTACCACATGCTTCTACTATGGTCTCACCTACAGCCTACCACATGCTACTACTATGGTCTCACCTACAGCCTACCACATGCTTCCATTAAAGTCTCACCTACAACCTACCATATGCTTCCATTAAAGTCTCACCTACAACCTACCACATGCTCCCATTAAAATCTCACCTAAAACCTACCACATGCTTCCATTCAAGTCTCACCTACAGCCTACAACATGCTTCTACTATGGTCTCACCTACAACATGCTTCCATTCAAGTCTCACCTACAGCCTACCACATGCTTCTACTATGGTCTCACCTACAACCTACCACATGCTTCTACTATGGTCTCACCTACAACCTACCACATGCTTCCATTCAAGTCTCACCTACAGCCTACCACATGCTTCTATGGTCTCACCTACAACCTACCACATGCTTCCATTCAAGTTTCACCTACAGCCTACCACATGCTTCCATTCAAGTCTCACCTACAACCTACCACATGCTTCCATTCAAGTCTCACCTACAGCCTACCACATGCTTCTACTATGGTCTCACCTACAACCTACCACATGCTTCCATTCAAGTCTCACCTACAGCCTACCACATGCTTCTACTATGGTCTCACCCTACAACATGCTTCTACTATGGTCTCACCCTACAACATGCTTCTACTATGGTCTCACGCCACAACATGCTTCTACTATGGTCTCACCCTACAACATGCTTCTACTATGGTCTCACCCTACAACATGCTTCTACTATGATCTCACCTAAAGTCTACCACATGCTCCCACTAAATTATTTTGTCTCAAGTTATGGTCTCAAAAACCAATTTTGTGTCCACTCATGAGCCGCCTGCTCCTATCTCCCCAGGTCGCCATATCCGGCATTATAAACATTCCGTGATTACGAAACAAGGAATAAAAATGAAGACCAAAGGCAGATTGTCTTTTATTTCGAACAATAAACCTGGTATCTGAATGTCTTTATTCTAACTCTTGCCAACATCATTGGCTGTAAATCTCTTTATTCCAACCCTCGCCAACATCATTGGCTGTAAATCTCTTTATTCCAACCCTTGCAACAATCAGACATTGGCCATGAATGTATTTATTCCAAACCAAGCCACTACCAGACATTGGCCATGAATGTATTTATTCCAAACCTTGCCACTACCAGACATTGGCCATGAATGTATTTATTCCAAACCAAGCCACTATCAGACATTGGCCATGAATGTATTTATTCCAAACCAAGCCACTACCAGACATTGGCCATGAATGTATTTATTCCAAACCTTGCCACTATCAGACATTGGCCATGAATGTATTTATTCCAAACCAAGCCACTATCAGACATTGGCCATGAATGTATTTATTCCAAACCAAGCCACTATCAGACATTGGCCATGTAATGTATTTATTCCAAACCAAGCCACTATCAGACATTGGCCATGAATGTATTTATTCCAAACCTTGCCACTATCAGACATTGGCCATGAATGTATTTATTCCAAACCTTGCCACTATCAGACATTGGCCATGAATGTATTTATTCCAAACCTTGCCACTATCAGACATTGGCCATGAATGTATTTATTCCAAACCTTGCCACTATCAGACATTGGCCATGAATGTATTTATTCCAAACCTTGCCACTATCAGACATTGGCCATGAATGTATTTATTCCAAACCAAGCCACTATCAGACATTGGCCATGTAATGTATTTATTCCAAACCAAGCCACTATCAGACATTGGCCATGAATGTATTTATTCCAAACCAAGCCACTATCAGACATTGGCCATGAATGTATTTATTCCAAACCTTGCCACTATCAGACATTGGCCATGAATGTATTTATTCCAAACCAAGCCACTATCAGACATTGGCCATGAATGTATTTATTCCAAACCAAGCCACTATCAGACATTGGCCATGAATGTATTTATTCCAAACCAAGCCACTATCAGACATTGGCCATGAATGTATTTATTCCAAACCAAGCCACTATCAGACATTGGCCATGAATGTATTTATTCCAAACCTTGCCACTATCAGACATTGGCCATGAATGTATTTATTCCAAACCTTGCCACTATCAGACATTGGCCATGAATGTATTTATTCAAAACCTTGCCACTATCAGACATTGGCCATGAATGTATTTATTCCAAACCAAGCCACTATCAGACATTGGCCATGTAATGTATTTATTCCAAACCAAGCCACTATCAGACATTGGCCATGAATGTATTTATTCCAAACCAAGCCACTATCAGACATTGGCCATGAATGTATTTATTCCAAACCAAGCCACTATCAGACATTGGCCATGTAATGTATTTATTCCAAACCAAGCCACTATCAGACATTGGCCATGAATGTATTTATTCCAAACCTTGCCACTATCAGACATTGGCCATGAATGTATTTATTCCAAACCTTGCCACTACCAGACATTGGCCATGAATGTATTTATTCCAAACCAAGCCACTACCAGACATTGGCCATGAATGTATTTATTCCAAACCAAGCCACTATCAGACATTGGCCATGAATGTATTTATTCCAAACCAAGCCACTATCAGACATTGGCTAAGAATGTATTTATTCCAAACCTTGCCACTATCAGACATTGGCCATGAATGTATTTATTCCAAACCTTGCCACTATCAGACATTGGCTAAGAATGTATCTATTCCAAACCAAGCCACTATCAGACATTGGCTAAGAATGTATCTATTCCAAACCTTGCCAATATCAGACATTGGCTAAGAATGTATTTATTCCAAACCTTGCCACTATCAGACATTGGCTAAGAATGTATTTATTCCAAACCAAGCCACTATCAGACATTGGCCATGAATGTATTTATTCCAA
Source organism: Ampullaceana balthica (assembly GCA_944989445.1). NCBI lineage: Eukaryota > Metazoa > Mollusca > Gastropoda > Lymnaeidae > Ampullaceana > Ampullaceana balthica. The sequence continues at coordinate 223,100 of CALYLW010001312.1, read as the reverse complement.
ACCAAGCCACTATCAGACATTGGCCATGAATGTATTTATTCCAAACCAAGCCACTATCAGACATTGGCCATGTAATGTATTTATTCCAAACCAAGCCACTATCAGACATTGGCCATGAATGTATTTATTCCAAACCTTGCCACTATCAGACATTGGCCATGAATGTATTTATTCCAAACCTTGCCACTATCAGACATTGGCCATGAATGTATTTATTCCAAACCAAGCCACTACCAGACATTGGCCATGAATGTATTTATTCCAAACCTTGCCACTACCAGACATTGGCCATGAATGTATTTATTCCAAACCTTGCCACTACCAGACATTGGCCATGAATGTATTTATTCCAAACCAAGCCACTACCAGACATTGGCCATGAATGTATTTATTCCAAACCAAGCCACTATCAGACATTGGCCATGAATGTATTTATTCCAAACCAAGCCACTATCAGACATTGGCTAAGAATGTATTTATTCCAAACCTTGCCACTATCAGACATTGGCCATGAATGTATTTATTCCAAACCTTGCCACTATCAGACATTGGCCAAGAATGTATCTATTCCAAACCAAGCCACTATCAGACATTGGCTAAGAATGTATCTATTCCAAACCTTGCCAATATCAGACATTGGCTAAGAATGTATTTATTCCAAACCTTGCCACTATCAGACATTGGCTAAGAATGTATTTATTCCAAACCTTGCCACTATCAGACATTGGCCATGAATGTATTTATTCCAAACCAAGCCACTATCAGACATTGGCTAAGAATGTATCTATTCCAAACCAAGCCACTATCAGACATTGGCCAAGAATGTATTTATTCCAAACCTTGCCATTCGCCATAGTTTAAAAAGCCTCACAACACCACAGTTCAATCACACAAACTTTATTTGCTCAGTTTCTTAGAACCAAAACAATGACACATTAAAATATCTAGTTGGATTACGTAGCAGTAGATGTCCTTCATGACAGGACATTGACATAAATCACAGAAATCCTACAGAGTAAATGAAGAGAACAGTTTTAGTAATGCAATGTATACAATGTTAATTATTAACTAACCTGATGCTGTCCCCAATCAGATTTTTATACTAGATAAACTTGAACAAGGTTAAAGATTTTTGTTGAAAATGAAATTGTAATGGAAATGTGTTGGTCCTCATCAATTATGAACAATCAAAAGAACCTAGCAACACAAACATTAGTTGTCAACAAAACACAAGTACAAACAGGAAATGTTTACTTGGGGTACAGTTTTAAGAAAGTAAACATTACTACATTAGTTGTATTGTTTAAAAACAGATTTTAGCTATAAACCTTATGTTTTATTAAATGATATATTGAATTAAAGAAACACACGTAATGTCATTAACACATTACAGCACATTCATACAGCGTGCAGATTCATACTTGAAATGGATATTAACATAGAAATATTTTAAAGTAGGTAGCTTGTAAAAAATTGTTTTCCTGGTTATTTTATGCCAATGTATATTATGTATGAAATATATGTTTCATTGTCAAGTAACAATCTGGTTTTATTTAGAGGTTGATTATTTTTGTTTTTCTGTTAGTCTGTAGAGGTGTTCATGTTATTGTTTTTTTACATTCTTTTTTCAAAATTGTGACACAGGGATGTTTGTGTAAAAAAAACACACAAAAAACCCACAAATTTACATCGGGGAATGATAAAGAAATGTGTTAACAGCCTGATAAAGAAATGTGTTAACAGCCTGATAAAGAAATGTGTTAACAGCCTGATAATAGTGATAAAGAAATATGTTAACAGCCTGATAAAGAAATATGTTAACAGCCTGATAAAGAAATGTGTCAACAGCCAGTTCAAGCTTAAAATACATTAAAATTGTCACTTAATATTTTATTGCACTGACTAAACCGGCAGGCTGGGACTCTAAACTGGAGGTATCTTGCCATTGGGCTGAAACAAAAGGAAAACATACATTTTTGTTTTACTTTACAAACTATGAGAGAATTTTTGGTTATTGTATTTAGACAAATTTTATATTCTTTAAATTCAGCTGAAAACATTACAGCTAAATATTATTTTTAATCCAAGAATTTGCATACATCTGAAATCCTAGTTACCCTTATGAAAATATGTGCTGGCAACATCTTATTGATGATATCATCCATGGTACCAGGGTAGCGCATCATATCTAAATGCAGTCTGGGCAGTGACACCTGGCCAGCCACCAGAGGAAAGAAGTTGTAGTGGATTTTGTACTCTTGACTTGGCAGCACACGGAAATGAGTCTGGTAAGTAAATAACAGCATCACAGGCTTTATACAGAATGTGTTGCTGTTGATTTGGTGGCTATGTGGTTAAACTGGTGTTGATGTTGATTTGGTGGCTATGTGGTTAAATTGGTGTTGATGTTGGTTTGGTGGCTATGTGGTTTAACTGGTGTAGCTGTTGATTTGGTGGCTATGTGGTTAAACTGGTGTTGATGTTGATTTGGTGGCTATGTGGTTAAACTGGTGTGGCTGTTGATTTGGTGGCTGGTTAAACTGGTGTTGATGTTGATTTGGTGGCTATGTGGTTAAATTGGTGTTGATGTTGATTTGGTGGCTATGTGGTAAAATTGGTGTTGATGTTGATTTGGTGGCTATGTGGTAAAATTGGTGTTGATGTTGATTTGGTGGCTATGTGGTAAAATTGGTGTTGATGTTGATTTGGTGGCTATGTGGTAAAATTGGTGTTGATGTTGATTTGGTGGCTGTAATGTTAGTTTTCAAACACCAAAAAATCCTGGATGCAGATCAACTTATTCACTATGTGGATAGATTTATTTACCTTAGAAACAGATTATGCACCTCTAATGCCTTAAAATGCTGACGATTAAGTTAAGACTGTGTGAGGACACTCCCCCCCACCACCAAAAAAATAAATAAATACAGAGATATTCCCGGGAAGCATTTAATATCTAATTTAAAAAAAACTGCACCATTTTAGGGTGGTATCTGCTAACTATTAAACAATTCATCAGAAAATAATTTCAACCAGACTTTTTAGTTCTGCCATAATATTTAAAAGTTTATCTTTTTCTCTATGAGGTGGGTGCATTAAAATAATTAAGCTGGTATATCTTTCTGTAACCTTATTTGATAAGTTTTAAAAAAAATTGAATTAAAATGACCTGCTTATTTCCTGAAAACATAAAGTTGTCTGTGGACTCCATGCTGATCTGGACTTCCTGAACATACGGCGTTCTGTTCTTGACAGAGTAGCAGAGTGGTAGGAGTGTCTTGACTCTCCCGAACGCTGGCAGTGTCACATGAACTGTAATGGGAATGTGTTCAATATTCACAGTTGGCAAGGGGAAGCTAGTCATCACATAAGGTAGGTCTTTGCTGCTGGAAGTGTGCCTGATGAATAAATTGTCACAGCCACGTTAGCTTCATTTACTGTGTTTAATGTATAATAAAAATATTAGAGGGTTGCTGACCTTCGTAATTGGATGAAAAGCAAAGTCAAATATTTGGGTTACACTTAAACCTTAAGCCTGGTTTACTGCCTAAAATTTTACGGATGTGATTTAATTGGAAAATTTAGTTGTAATGTTAATAAATGTTTTAAAAATCATTTATTTTATTCTAAAAGTAAAAAAAAATTTGTTTCTTATCTAGGATATTTGAACATTTTTTAAAGTAAAAATATTTTAAATACTTGTATTGGTGGTTTACAACTTGATAAAGATTGAAATGTATTTTGCTTCCAGAAAATTAAGCTCGCACATGATTTTATTTTTTTTCATTGAATTTGAAATGTTAAAAAATGGGTTGATTAAAATCATTGATTTAAAAAGTAGTTTTTATAATTATGAAAATATATTCATTCAAGGAAATTTTAAAAATAAATATATTACTATTAAATAATTAAAATGAAAAATTCATGAGAAATTAATATTTACAAAAATGGATCCTCTTCATGATGCCATAGAAGCCATGTTTCATAAATTACAGAAAATAACATATGGAACAGATCCACTAAATTTCTGTATACATTATTATTTAATAAAAAGAACCAGAGGACCATGAACAAAATCAATACAAATTAATTGTGAAAATTTTTTTGGTGGCAAGCACCATTTAACATGATAAAAAAGAATGGTCAACAATTTGATAAAGAAGAAATGAAATTTCAATAAAGAATCATGTTTTATATCACAATAAAAATGAAAGAACTTTGCCAAATTATGCATTTTGTTGATACACTGATAATCTAAAAAAAAGTTTTTAATAATGGAATGTAATGTGCAATTCAACCCCACCTCTTCCACTCTAAGGTGTATGTTCCAAGGGACACAGAGGGCTGTATGCAGGAGGACGCCACCAGACAAATACATTCAGCTCCACAATCAGACTTGTTTAGTCTAACTGAATACAATTTTAAACAACCCAATGTTTTCAAAACATTTCTTAATAATGTAAATAATTAATGTATGTTCCCATGTAGTCAGTATTTGTTTTCTACATGTTTTAAATGAATATTGCTATAGGATCCTTGACATTGCTAATTTTATTTTAATTGGTTAACTAAGTTTCATAATTCATCTCCACGTAAACAAAAAATGTGACTGGTTCTAAAAATATTACAATAAGGCATTTGCAATTGAATTATCTGGTTCTAAATATATTACAATAATGTGTTTGTAATTGAATTCTATTTGACCAACCTCCTGCTATTTGAGATTCATAGTCCTCACATGCTGTACTGATAAATTCACTCTGGAAATGTGAAACATTAAGAAAACTTTTAAACATAGCTAATATGGTTCATTATTATTTTCTGCGTGCATCTCATTTTTTTAATACAAGAGATACATTGGATATGTAAATCATGTGAAACTACATTATTTTAAAAAAAGTGTAACAAGTAAATCATAGAATTTAATATAGAATATAGTAGAAAGTGCATTCTTCACACTCACTAATGAGACAGAGCTATTTTTCATCTCTATGGGCCAAGGTGAGGAGCATCGAATATCAGTGGTAAGCAAAAATGGATCTTCAGAGTGCACAGCCTCAATGGTCTCAAACTGAAACATATAACATAGTTAAAAGTAAGTTTAAAATTTAAAAAAAGCACTCTGCACAGGAAAGGGGAGAGAGAGAGAGAGAGAGAGAAAAAAAATGGAGTCCACAACATTGACAAAGAATTCTTTAACATTAACTTTAAAAAAAAACATTTGAGAAGTACAAAGAGTAGTGTACCATGTTGTACCTTGATAATTCTTGAACATTAATTTAACATAAAAATTGGGAAGGACAACACGGTGTACCTTCACTGACTCCAATTTGATGGACACATCAAAAGGCCGGACAGTTAACAGAAAGATCTGCTCCTCAGCCTGGCATTCACATGTTATCATGTTTCTCCCTACAACAACAGCCACATTGTAGCTCACCTGGTCAGGGAGGAGAAACAAAATCAGGAGGTTGGCGCTCAAAATTCTAATTTGTATGATTCCGCCTGCTCTTGACATCCAATTAGGGTATGTTTAAATCTAAGTTTGTTTTCCTCAAATAACTCACCGTAGCGACGATAGCTCTGGTGCCCGATTGAAGACATTTGACCAAAAACTGTTGGGTGACCTAAACAAATGTAAATGTGGAATTTAAAATAGTAAATTAAAAAATGTAAATTTTGGAATTTAAGGCAGATATTTTAAAAATGGCATTTATTAGAAAATTTAACTATCTATACAAAAGTAAAGCAGTAGAATCGAAAAAAAGAGGGGGAACTTTTGGTTACCTTCTGGTGTTTTTTAAGGGTTCCCAGTTGAGTTTGGCAACTATTGGCAGGACTTCCATCTTCAAAGTCTGAAATATCAGCACTCACTTGGGCTGAAAGGCAAATTAAAACTTGGACTTAAATGTTAGAAAATAAAATGTTTGCAACCCACCCCAATTCTACATTAATAAGAATTTCAAAAATTGGCAAAATTTTAAATTTGCGCTAGGATTATTTTATAATTATCCCCATGAAAATAATTTTTTTTTGAGCTGAGTTGCCATACTGTAGGTCTAGTTTATTTCGTATGTTGGAGCAATAGGTCTAGTTTATTTCGTATGTTTGAGCAATAGGTCTAGTTTATTTCGTATGTTGGAGCAATAGGTCTAGTTTATTTCGTATGTTGGAGCAATAAGTCTAGTTTATTTCGTATGTTGGAGCAATAGGTCTAGTTTATTTCGTATGTTGGAGCAATAAGTCTAGTTTATTTCATATGTTGGAGCAATAGGTCTAGTTGATTTCAAATTTTGGGGGTTTTAAGAAAAATGTAAATTTACACACAAAAAAAACTAATTTAAAAAATAGGCAGTTGGCACTAGAAATTAATTATGGTTAAAAAAAACAACAACCTAAAAACTATGATTTTCATGAATCTTATTCTCTAGGTAACAGCTAGTAAGTAATCAAACCAACGCTAATATCAATAGTCCAGATAAAATATCCATAAATGCATTAAATGAGATTCTCACAAATACCAAAAGCAAGTTCACAATGTTTTCTTCGTTTTCCTGATGAAATAAATAATTGTGGTTTCATGTCATTAAAACTTACTGGCATTGTCTTGATTTTCTTCTGTCTCTTGAAGTCCCAAGGAAACTCTAAAATATTTACTAAGTAAGTTAATAATATCAACAATGAATGCCTCAACATACACAATAATAAAATAAAAATAAAATGGCATAAATATATTATTGCAGACATTTACTAGTTTATAACAAACATCAAATGCCAGAATTCTAGGATAAAACTGTTTACCTAACTCCCTGAATTGGTCCATCTTCCTTATTTTCTATGATTAACTTCATAGAGTAAATCTCATTTAAAAGGCAGGGGGGCTCATGTTCAACTTTGACCTCCAATAGAGCTTTGCGTGGGTTCACTCTTTAGCAAGACATAACAAAAGGAAATAGATGCAACAATAATGATAAAGGTTTATCATGCATGCAAATAATGTAAAATTAAGACTCCAGATAATTAGAGCTTTAAAAAAAATTATTATCATCAAAATAGCAATTAAATCAATAATACAAGATTAAAAACTGAAACACTAAACATGTTGACTTTGATGAGTATTTGATGTATATTTGTACATAAGTTTAAATTAGAAGCTTATAGTTCTATTATCCCATGTACTATTGCATAAATATGAGTACTGTTTGCAAAAGTAGCAGAGAACTCATGAGTTTACCTAACAGCTGGGTTAACAATAAAAGAGTCCCAATCAACAGGCACGTCTGGGACAGTGGACTTAATGACTGGCCTAGTCGGACCAGCAGGTTGGATGAGATTGTCCCCTCCCCCTCCTGTCCATCGAAGAACAGCACAACAGCCAGTATCTGAACCCATCTCTAATGCCAGGGAGGAAATCTGATGAGTTTGGTTAATAAATTATTGACTATTAAAACTAATAGTAGATTATGTACATACATAAAAGTTGAAAAGAAAATGTATTTCACAGTTATTACATAACTATATAATCAAAGCAATAAAAGGCATTTGTGTATGAAAAAAAGGTTAACAAAATCAAAATAAAATAATTCAAACAGTTAACCAACAAACGATGCCTTCAAAATTATGTTTGCCTGCAATGGTAAAATATGAGATACACAAACCAGTTATGTCATTAAAACAATTAATGTAAAGCTTTATTAATGGACAAAACTAATGATATATATATACTATAAACATAACTAATTATAACAAGTATTTATTGTTTTAATTAAGCAATTGGTTTGTGAATATCAAATTGTATTTGAAAGCTTCATCACAGTCTAATTCTGTATATCTTTAAAGGTAAAAGAATTAGCTATCTCTATTAAATAATATTTTACTTTAATAGTAAAAGAATGAGCTACCTCTATTAGTTTGCCCACATCCTCACTGAGTGGTAAGAATGAAAAGGAGAAAACTCTCGGCTCATTTGGTTTAAGATATAAGTCCCCACTATCCAATTCACTTGCTGATGCACCAGATGTGCCGATTCTGTCAGTCATAACACAATATGTGTTATATTTCTAAAAAATGAATTCATAAAAAGGAATTATTGCAAGAAAACTATCAACAGAATTATTATCAAATTTGTATAACCCACACAAAAATTATGATTAAATACTTACTTGATTTGTGAACAGGACCAAAAGTTTTGATAGTCTCACTGGGAAAGGGCAACCAACTCTGAAATGATGGGAAAGAACAATTCTTCATGCAATCCCTATCTACACTTTTAAATATCTATTCCTGTTAATTAATAGATATCAGCTATGATTTAACTGTTTTTTGTAGGCTACGGTTGAAATGTAAAATCAAATAGATACAAAACTATTTTTAAAAAAAACTTTTGACAGTAAATTTGAATAAACTGTAATAATTAAGTTTAGATTAGCTCTTGCATAAAAATAATTTGGATTCAGGCTATACATCAAGAGGGCATACATTCCTTTAAAACACAAAATAATTCCTAATTAAATGATATAAGATATATTAATGAATAAAAAATGTTGTGGTACTTTACCTAAGACAAACTTCAATATTGACTTTTTGATCAGCTGAGACTGCATCACTTGTAAAACATGCTTTAGTTTCAACTGCAAGACAGAATACATTGGTCGACTAACTTAGTGGCGTGAAAGATGAAATAATACACAAACTTTATCTATGTAAACCTTATACAATTTCAATGTAGCTGGCTGAAGATAGTAACCTTCAACAGCTTAAAACTCACTGAAAGGTATAAGTCCATGCATCTCAATGGTGAATATTGTGGGCTTAGAACGGAACTCTGTCCAAAGGGAACTGGCTTTTTCTATACAACTTTGATCCAAACCTGGTTCAGGATCCGGTGCTTCATGCTGTGGAGTGGTCACATGGTTAGACAATAATACACCACAATCATGATTAATTGGTATTACTTCATAATATATAGTGTAAATTTAATTGTAACGAGATACGACCCGCGGTGTAGCATACGCCGAGTACATGCTTATCATAGATAGTGCAAAGAACGGGGAAGGACACATTCAGCAACACAAAGTAATGGAAAAAAGCAGAAACAGACATTTTTTAAAATTAAAAAAATAAAATGTTCACGCTGGGGCTTGAACTCAGAACTTTCCGCGTGCAAGGCTGACGTGATAACCACTACACTACGAATCATATGTTATTCTGTGAAGGAACAACGCAAGTGAACGCAAGAAGCATCGTTGCCACGCCCCACCCCTTCTTTCTTCTTTCTTTTCATCCCAATACGCTTGCCAACTGTGATGTCGACCCCATCGAGGGTCATTCGTCATGCTTACTTGCATATACTCGTTTAGGTGAATTATGTATACAGATATTTGTGTTTCTTTAGTTGCACTGATGAAGGCATTCGCCCAAAACATTTAGATAAGTACTGTATATACTCGAGTATAAGTCGAGGTTCTTTTCTCCAAATTTCAAGGCAAAAATCAGGGGGTCACCTTATTCACGGGAAACTCATTTTTATAAACGCCATGAGTTTACCATGGCATTGAAGCAATGTAAAATTCCACTTTTCAAGTGACAAATCAGTGGGTGGACTTATACTCAGATCGACTTATATTCAAGTATATACTGTATTTGTCCTTTATTAAAGCTGTACATTGTTTTAACCACAACTATCGTTTGTGTATCTTGTCATTTAGATCATAAGTGTTTTTCTTAACAAAAGCAAATCTTAATTATATTGGTATAATTTGATTTTTTTTTAAAACTGTCTTTCACAAAAATTTAATTCAATTTAGAAGCAAAGTATGTTAAAATTTGAACATATTAAAAAAAAAGAATGAATTAAAATCAATTAAATAATTACACAGTGAAATAAAAACATAGTTATTTACAGGAGAAAAGAAAGACACACAATACTTGTTTTTTAAATGTAGTAGTACTTACTGACATGACTCTAATCAAATTCATCTGAATTCTGACTTTTTCATCATGACTGCATTGGGAATCTTGTTACATCATTAAGGTAATAAATAAAAATAGTAGGAATATTAAAATTAATTTTTGTTTTAGTAAGGTTAATAATTTATTATCTTTGATGAATGTATTTGAGCAGTGTGATGGCTGGCGTAGGAATATGAAGGATACATCGGCCAATCAATTCCATGCAGTTGGCCACGTACTCTTGAGCCTTGGCTGTTAGATAAGCACATTTCAGTGAGATCTCTAATATAGACGTCAGCAGCTTCCACCATCTCTCACCTCTGTAGTCCCACATCACTTTGTTCAGCAACCTTTTAGAAAGCAGAATAAAAATAGTTCAACATCTGACAAGGTCATCAAGAGTACTGCAGAAAAAGACAATACACTTTGTTTTCTTAAAGTTGTAAAAATCCTGCATGATATGGTTTTACAAGGGTATTGAATGGCATGTACTATCAATAATTTTCATTTATTATCTAACTTAGTTCAGAGCTTATACTGCACAAATTAGATGGGGTGAAACATATTAATTTTTTTTGTAACAGATAAAAGAGAGAAAATTAAAATTAATTTTTGCTCAGATACTTAGCTTAAATTCTAATAGAGAATGTTACTTAAATTTTTAACTATCTTAGAGCACAACTCACATAAGAGCTTTTATATAATCCTTGGCATGATAGTACTCTTCACCCATCTGCACCACTAAGAAGATAATGAAATAATAAACTTGTAGATATGTTAACACTAAAACTGCCAAATCTCAATTCAGAATTTAAAAAAAATGCATGTCTAATTGTAGTTAACTTGTAACAAAAAGACATCGAATGAAGGTGAGACTTGGAGGGTTAACAAGCTTTGACGTTGACCAGAACAAGAATTTGATAATTTTTTTCTGGTTCTTAACAGATTAATAGACCAACGTACACCAACAAGAGGGCTAGAAACAGTAGGTCAGTTACAAAATCAATACTTACTTAAAAATCTTTTCATTCTAGGTGACTTGTACTTGCGGAACTGGGCTACAGCGCTACTTAGCAAAGGAATGATCAACCACTGAACAGGAAAATAGCAAAATTCAATATTTCCACTATAAACTACTGACTGTCAATTGTCAATAACTGTTTGAATGTGTAATATATCCTGTCTTTCAAAATTCCTTAACCAACACACACACACAAAAAAAGTTTATTTTAAAATAAAATAATGCAAACTTTCAAAACTATAATTTTTTTTTATGCACTCACTGAATGATCCACTTGTCTCTCCTTTGTCTGAAGAGCTAAAATGCCATCTCTTTCTTTCTGCAGGTCAGGTGGTTCAATGCCTAAGCAAAACAAAACAAACAAAAAACATTTTGACATATCTTTATTAACATCAGATCCATTATAAACCAGTAGAAATTTGAATAAATATTTTATGTTAAGAATTATGTGAGATCAACTCACTTTGGTGCCCCTGTCTCCATTTCCTTTGACCATAAAAATCAACAGGTCCCAAGTAATCTGTTATGACTTCAGCACTCTTCATCTCCTGTGGTTGCTAGTTGGTAAGGAAGTAATGCAAAAGTTAGCTGCACAATAGCTTTTGTAACACTTAAAATTCGACAGAAACCTTACTTAACTGAAATTAAACCCTTCCACCATGAGATTTCATCATTAAACTCATTCCTTTTTTTTTAAGAAGAGACTTTTAGAAAACTTGTTTGTGTTCATGTTAAAATTTCTAATAATGAAATTTACCATGCAAAGACCTTGACACAGCTGCTTCCTAAATATGGCATGATTGGCTGCTTGCTGGTAATAGAAACCAGGATGCTGGGTCTGTATGGCCGTCAGTCCCAGCTTGATGGCCTCATCAAACAGATCCCCAAATACTTGGAACCTGTACACATTCGGAGATTTTAATAAATTTGGGGTGGTGGGTGGGAAGCTGACATGAAACAATGTGACAAAAGATAAAAAGTTGTTCTATTAAAAGAAATAATTAAACATATTGTTAGGGTTAATTTCAGTAGTTAATTTAAAAAGTTTCATTTTATCATGTCTACTGAATAATATATCAGCAGTAATTTAAACAGTTTCATTTTATTATGTCTACTGAATAATATATCAGCAGTAATTTAAACAGTTTCATTTTATCATGTCTACTGAATCATATATCAGCAGTAATTTAAACAGTTTCATTTTATATTTATGTCAATTCCAATCATTTTCAGTAGCCATTTAAATAGTTTTGTTAAATCCTGATGTTTATTCCCATCACATTTCAGTAGTATGCCTTACAAGTCAGAGGATACATGAAGGGTGTATGTACACAACAAACTTTTTACGTTTCAAATACAAACTTCCAAGAAACTAATCATGTGTGCTACTTTTTCAATTCCCAGTGCATCCACTACCGGATGACATTAATTGGAAGCTTGTGAATACAAATGAACTCACTGTTTTGACATCCAAGCGCTATGCTCAAAAGAAAGCTCTGGAATCCCAGTTTTTGACTTGAAGAAATCAATGTGTTTTCTAAACTGAGCAATTGCATCCAGGGGAGCATTGTGTTGAAATGAAAGCCTGCATATCTAAATATTAAGTTTTCAACAAGTTGTAACCATGAGACAAAAAGGAACAAAAAATTAATTATAATAGTTGACTACCAAACCCAAAAAAAACACTGATACTTTCAATGGATTTCAGACCACGTTTTGAAACTGCAGAAAAATTTTTTATGTTGCATACATTTTTAAAAATAACTATCCATTTTGTCAATATTGAGAAATCTAATATGGTAGCTTTTTTGTGTGCATATTTTCTATTCAAATCAATATTTCAGTGTTCTTAAACTAAAATAAAATCAACACACTAAGGGGAGACTGCAAAGTAGTTCCTTTCAAGAAAATAAAAACAATTGAATTAATAATGCAATATGTTTCGCTTTGCAAGCACCTAATTACCTTGTAGTTAATAAAGCCAGCAACAGTTTTAATTTCCAACATGTTTGTGTCATGCATCCTTAGGTCCAGTATGTAACCATAGGCTTGTTTGTAGTGTCTACACAATTATAGGGGAAATTGTTTAAACAGCTTTAATGGGGTCAAGGATAATTTGATACTCATTCATTAGTTTCCAATAATATTCTAAGGAATTTAAAATATCTTAAAAATAACAGTTGAAATGTCTGGTAAAGTGATTTTTAAAAACAAACTACTAACTTGATAGCAATATGGGAATTTTGCTTCAACTCATTCATTAGTTTCCAATAATATTCTAAGGAATTTAGAATGTCATAAAAATAACATTTGAAATGTCTGGTAAAATGAATTTTTAAAGACCACTAACTTGATAGCAATATGGGAATTTTGCTTCAACTCATTCATTAGTTTCCAATAATATTCTAAGGAATTTAGAATGTCTTAAAAATAACAGTTGAAATGTCTGGTAAAGTGATTTTAAAAAGACTACTAACTTGATAGCAGTGTGGGAATCTTGCTTCAACTCATTGAAAAAAGCACTTTTAAACTGATGCCTCACAAACAACAGCTGAAAAAAATAGTGTTTTTTGTGTGTTTCAAGTTTCATAAGTCAAAAGAAAACAACTTGATTTTAACTGCATGTACATACACTTAAATAATTTTTTAACAAAATGACAAAATCAACACTTGTTATCTCCGAACTACTGCTTCAGTTTACCTGATGTGTTGTTTTATTTAAAAAATCTTTGTGAGACTTCACTTTCCTGGCTTCTTGATGATAATAAGCTTGTGCTTGCTCATAGAAGGCATTCTCCAACCTGAAAACAATAATTGAATCATGTAACATAGCGTTGGTGATGAATATGTCATATAACAGAGATATAGAGTCTGTGACGAATATGTCATATAACAGAGATATGCCAGGTATATATCAAGACAGGCACTGGTATGGAACCTTCAACTATAAACCGGATGAGGAGAATCCTAAAGAACTAGGTGAAAAGATCTTGACAAGGATATAATAAAGATAGCTGGAAGCTGGAAAACTTTTACAAATTGTTTCAATGGCAATTTATGCTCCACTGAGAATTGAAAAAGCAAAGAAGAAGATAAAGAAATGAATCATTCTTAGCAATTGATGCCAATATGTGTGAAATAAATTTTTTATAATTTTATTTTTACAAATCTAAGAATTCAAGGTGACATGATAATGTAGTGTGAGTAAATATGAAAAATTATTTCTTGAATAAAAAAAAACAACACTTCTGCAATTATTAATATTTATATATGCTCATTGACATAATGCACAAAAATGACTGAAGTATTATAAACCCATACAGGTTTAAAAGTTTGAACTCAGTTTGAACTCACCTCATAGTGTAGCCTATCAAGTGATCTGTATGAGGTAAAACATACAATGACTTTGCAGATATCTCACATGATGTGCAAAGAGAAACTGCTCTCTCTGCTGCCATAAGGTCCTCCCCTTGAATTTAATAGGAAAATTTGAAAATTTATGTTAGTAAAACTATTATGATAAACATTGAAAAATTTAAATTTTATTAATACAATCTGTTTTAATTTAAAAATTATTAAATAATTGTACAAGTTCTCAAGCTATTGGTATACATTCTCTTATCTTTTCATACCTGGGGGTAGGGGTGCATTTTTTTGTATGAGGACAACTGCTATTTTTGTGTTCCGACCTTGAAGGCTGTTTCTGATTTTTCAAGAAAGAAATCCGCAGAAAATAATAAAGAAATGATGAATACTTGGTGGAAGTTGTGGCTTTTAGATAACAGAAATATAGCTAAATCTCTTCAATAGAGATGCATTTTTAATGATGTGTAGATATTATTTAAGCGTTGACAAATAGTATGATGAAAAATTTCCTTTACCGTACAATTTCAAGACGAGTTGCACACTCCATCTGTCTTTCTCTCCACATTGGCTCATCCCAGTCTAAATCAAAGAAAATCACAACAACAGCTGGTATTTCCTGTAAATGCTTATGCATCCAGTAAGTTTTCAGTATTCCTTTTGGAATATACCATTCATAAGATGTTCTCTAAAATAAAAAAGATTATAATTATAAATTACTGCATTACTTACATTAAACAGTTTTTAATTCCTCTCTAATAAATATAATTTTTTTTAAATGGTTCTTTTAATACAAATTATTTAAAGCATCGGTTAGTAATGCTAATCACCCATATAGACTTGACCAAAATAGACAGTTAATTTATTGTTCTACTTCTACAACAACCATAAGAAAAAAACATGTGTAGCAAGATTGGCATTGAGTAGCCAGTTGCAAGTAGGGATAGATGTTTTATGGTAAGGACTAAGGGAATGGTTAGTATCACCTAATTCTAATCATGTCAAAAACTATTATTATTAATTACTATTACTAAGGATTTCATGAAATTCTTACCTTTTGTTTGCACTTTGGATATTCATGATCTGCTTTGCAAACTTTGAACTGCAGGGGAACTCGGTCAGAACGCCGATTATTACAAAATGAATCCCAAATGGCTTTATGAACAGCATTGTAAGTGGTATCCAACCCTGTCAAAGCTACAAGTCCTAAAGGTCGACATACCAACTCGCCTGCTAATTCACTAGCCCAGGACATTGCTACTGCTTTCTTTGAATCTCTTCAATTTCAGTAAGAACTACCAAGTCTGGTGGTTAAAACATTCATTATTAATAGTTATATTAAAAACTAGTAAATAATACTATTAATATTGAACCTATAATGATCATCAGCAGCACTAATGGATGAGCACTAGCTCCAAAAAAATACTTATAGTTAGGTATGACTTATTAGAGTTCTTGAACAAAAACAAAAGGTTGATGCCAATGCTACTCAGGGAGGCTGAATAATGATCTTAAGTTAAAGTCTGATAGTTAGGTCAGTTAGACATTATTAGTTTGACAGTGACAAACTTGTTTAGTCTATGACATAGTCTATAAACTATACTATGTAGTTGTAGTAGTCAAGCAAAATAAATAAATTTAAAAAATTGACTTTTTCATTTTACACCTTATGTTAAAGTACGTTATTTCATTGTTGTGAATGAATGATGTTCAACATTATGACTATATTAATCAATTAATCAATGATAATGACATGTAACTGTAGTCTATATTAATGAGTTATTACATGACAACGCTGACAACACAATGATAATGTCATAATGATAATAAATAATATTTATTATTATTTATATAGGCTACAATACAATTTCTACAACAATAATGAATGACTTCCAATTGATTAGGGGCCGTCCATAAATGACGTCAAGCGATTTTGGCAGTTTTTGACCCCCTCCCCCCCCTTGTCACGCGTCGTCACCAAAACTTAGATCCCCCCTCTAAAAATATGTCACAAAGCTTTGACCCCCCCCAAAAAAAAATACACAAAAAAAACCCCACCTTATTTTCTATATAAAAATAAGTATGTTTCAAATCACTTTTATTTTCATTTAAGCATTTATTAATTATTTAGTGAAGGTCTACATTGTAATATTGTAACCCGCGTTTTTTAAAACGTTTAACCGGCCTTCAGAAAACAAACTGTGTTAACATCCTTAGATTACATTTTATTTTAATGCATACAAATTAAAAACATTATTAATTAATCATCACGGTTAACGTCTTTGCTTAGAAAAAAAAATTATTTAAAAATAATATTTTTAAAATGAATTTTTTAAAAATCCCTCAATTGACTGACGGGCATCCAGTAAGAAAGAGGTCGGCGAACAGGGGTAAATAACCTCATCTGGGGTCAAATGGGAATTCTTGGGGGTAATGCAGACTGATTTGGGACATATAAAATCCACTACAATCCACTAGATATATTAAAATACGTCATGTGTACGTGTATGCTTGGAACAAATGCCCTTTATTGAACCGGTTCCTTCCAGAAAATGCATTTTAAAAATTTTGACAACTATGTAGATTTCTTACCTACGTACTATACGAAGACACCTAAATCCACCCTACTTTCATTTATATTGACACGAGTGACAATAGGGCTAATATTAATCCACATGACTTGACTGTATCAAGTATCCTTTCTGTGATATTTAAAATTAATGCCTTAAAAACTGAGCTAAGAAGAAAAGTTGTTTTGTGCTCCTCTCGAATTGCGATGTCAAGAATTGGATGCATTCAATAAAGTTAATGAATAGGCTACTTGACTAATTTTAAATGGGCTCATTTATCATTATATCTAGAATGGCCAGGGCGTTTGACCACAAACCAATCAAACAATTATATCAAACTTAAAACGTTTATAATTCTATCAAATAGATTCCCCCCCCCTATAAAGAAAAATGATATTCCATGTCGTTTTGACTTAAAATATCTACACATAATCCTATTCAGATCATTTTTAGACATTTATCATGTTTGTAAAACTCACCAGTGACTCACCAGTAGCATTTTCGGGGGAGGAGGGGGGCTAACGACGCTCCCCCAAATCCCCGAGTCAGGTGAGCAGGACCTAGAGTCTCGGGGTTGGGGGGGGGCGTAACGCACACATAAACTTGTATATTTTGGGCAAAAAAGTCACCTGCCGTGAGAGAACCAAGCGGAGCTGCGGTTACATCACAAATGCTTTGATGTCAACATCAAACGAAGCAGGGTAACAATTTCATTCATACGTTATCTTGGGGGTTCTCAAACTTAAGGATTATAATTAGATTTAATTTTCGTGTCTTGATAGCTTACGCCAACCAGCGTCTGATGGCCTACCGACAGGCACATTGAGAAGCACTGATAAAGAAAAAAAAAGTCATTTAAATAAATTGTAAGCGACCAAATATTTCAGTGGAAGTTTTATTTAAAGTTACCCTTTTGATGTGACGTCACATTTCTTCAACCCCCCTCCCTCCCCCTCGTCACCAAAGTGTGACCCTCCTCCCCCCCTAGGTGCGTGACGTCATTTATGGACGGCCCCTTATATTACATTATTTTTAACTGATGTCTTATTATTATTGTCATAATTGTCTGTTGAGAGACTATAGACAAGTAGGCCTATTCAAATGAGAGTATTGTCATTGAATTTTGTCTTTAACTTTTAGTGGTAGTGTTAGTAACTGTTAGTAGTATGTGTTAGTCTGTTACTGTAGTAGCCGTGTTCAGTGTTAGTCTAGTGTAGTGAGTGTTTTAGTTTTAGTTAGTAGTACATGTTCATCATGTACTAGTAGTAGTAGTTAGTTAGTGTTAGGCCAGGCTAATTGTAGGTGTAGCTAGGACAGTTAATAGGTAATGGCAACGATGATGAAATTAATAAGGATTTGGTAAAATTACTATGTCCTTCGAAATCACATAAATATTTTATTTTAAATAAATCAGTGTCAGTACGTTATTTAGTTTAGATTCATTGCGAAAATGTAGTGGGCTGGGCTGAACAGACAACGGAAGTTATTGTTTTTTGCCTGTGAAAATAGCAAATTTTTGCTATGCATACATTTATAGTTTTGAACTAATGGTACACATCCACAGTACACTTGGACGTTGTTTTTTTTTAAATTTTATTATTGTTTTTTTTAAATTTGAATATTTAATCACATTATATATTGTATATTTACCCTCAAATATCTTGCCGTAACGCTGAGGGACATCACTCTGCTTTTTTTGGAATATATAGACTTAAAAATCATAATAATTTTGGTTTCCAGATTAACATTAAACACCTTCCACACTATTATTAATAATTGAACAATTTCATGCGGACGTTCGAAAAGAGTTATTTTTTGGTGCAGTAATTTGGTGCGCTGCTTTCTAAAATTTCTCGCCGTAAAAAGATATTATATGACGTCACATTTTTAGCTCATTTTTTAATTTTGGAAAAGGGAACGATGTAAAAAGAGGATTTGAGGATTGTCAAAAATTATAAAATACTTTGTGTACATTTCAGGAATATTTTGTACTAGCTGACCCGCGGCGTAGCATACGCCGCTAATGATTTAGTGACGGGTGAAGACTTCCTGAAAGACACAGTTGTCAAAATGGGGTGAGTTTGGGCAAACGACTGTGAGTGAATGAAAAGAAGGAACTCTGGAGAGACCCGCGGCGTATCACCCGTAAAAAATGACGGAAGTGTTCAGTTCAGCTGAAATCTATTTATTTTGAAAAAATGCACTTATTCAAATACCAACTAACTTGTCCTTGTTTGATCAATACGAAATATTAAACTTTCTGAAATGTACACAAAGTATTTTATAACTTTTTACATTGTTCCCTTTTTACAAAATTAAAATATCAGCGAAAACAATGACGTCATATATTTTTTTTACAGCGCACATTTAATTTGCAAACCTTTTGATGCATTTGTGCAGTAATTTGGTGCGCTGCTTTCTAAAATTAGTATCTGTTGAACATACTTGCAGCTTGTCTCGCAGGGTCCGACCACGAAGAGAATTATTATATACAATATAATAGTAATAGGTCCAAGTCACTGGCTGGCTGGCTGGCTGGAAGGATGTGGAACGCTATGACGTCATTTTTTGAGCTTATATTTTAATACAAGGCGTGCATCGAAAGGCGCGCAAAAAGGTGTGCAAAATAATTATAAATTAAAGACGCGCTGTGAAAAAAATATATATTATATGACATAATTGTTTTAGCTTATATTTTAATTTTTGAAAAGGGAACGATGTAAAAATATAATTTGATGATTTATAATTATAAAATACTTTGTATACATTTTAGCAAGTTTAATATTTCGTATTTATCAAACAATGATAAGTTACTTGGGCTTTTGACAAAAAAGGGTAGGCGCCGTAGGCGCCCCACAGCTGCAGTGAGCACCGTAGGCGCCCTACAATTCCTATTATAAAATAATTTGTGTACATTTCAGTATGTTCAATATTAAGTATTTATCAACCAAGGATAAGTTAGATGGGCATTTGAAAAAAGTGGGCGCCGCAGGCGCCACGGCGCCGCAGCACAACCTAGTATATATATAATATATATATATATATATAGATAGATGTAGAAAGATAAGTTACTTGGGCTTTTGAAAAAAGTGGGCGCCACAGGCGCCACGGTGCCGCAGCACAACTTAGTTTTCAATAGTTGAATGCTTTATTATCACAATCAGCTCTTTCTATCATGGATAAGATAGACAACCGTATGTCAATTTCTCTATTCGTACAGTACTCAGTACATAATCATTCAGAGGGAGGGAGTGAAAAATCAGCCAAAATAGCGTGATGTCATTTATGGGTGGCCCCTTGATTGATTTTATAAATTAAAAAACATGAATAAATAATTGTAATTGAAGCGAAGTAAAGGTCGGAAACATTTTTACCATTTCATGCCATATTTATGTAAGCAGTAATAAAAGAGGCCGCATAAAATGATATACCTATAAATACACATTTATCAAAATACAATATACTTTTTATTAAAGGCCACAAGAAAGTTACTGAGGTCGTTGCCAATGAGACAAAAAATATTCCGAATTTACGCCCAAAAACATTACCAATCAATATGCTTTTATTTGGTATATATAGATAAATGATTTTTTTTTACAAACATAGAAATTGTATATATTAGTATGTAAGCTATTTCTATATTTACTTTACCAATTTTCATAGTAGGAAATTCGTGTATTATGCTATCAAAATTTCAAATTATTTGTAATATCTTGTTCTATGGACAATACTGCAAGATTGTGTAGTCTTAAATTCCTAATTGTGGAACGAAGATATTTTTTTAAAATCAATTTCAGTTTGGAGAAGCTCCTTTCACAACAAGCGACACTGATAGCAATTGTTAAAAAAATCATAGCAAAATTACAATGTTGGGTACAAAATTTCCAATCTATTCATTTGAATAAATTTTAATAGATCAAGGGGTCTTTCCCCCGTTTTCTAACGTAATGCCTCTTCTTGTAGTGTAAGTACAGCCATAAAAACCTGGATCCTTTTTTCTTTCAATATTGAAAATTTCTTTATCAATGTCAAAACGGTAATTTATTTGATTATCAAATTCTTAATTTAGTAGGTTACATGGTATAATATGGTACACGCATATTTTCTTGCAAGGATATGCACCTGATCAAAGCGTCTTTTTATTTTCTTTTATAATTCTATCCATGGATAAAAACAATTCTCATTGCACTTCTTGTTCTAAAGATTGAACCACGTCTTCTGAATTGTCCCCACTCTTATTTTTTCTCCTTCTAACTCTGCGTTCGGTTGATATCTCATACTCTCTATAACATCGTTCTGTATTAGCACATCTCTTTGTTCCATGAAATGGGTTTGCATTAATTTTTTAAAAAAAGATGGGTTCCCATAAATTGAGATAACATAAAAATGAAAAAGATTGCATTGAATAAACTAAAGTTCCAGCAACTGATCGCGTTTTCTAGTTACTTCTTCAGATGTCAATTTTTCCAAGACGCTTGAAATTTGTTTGGAAATTATTTATGCCTACTGTGGTGTTTATTAATGGAGAAATTTGAATATTTTCATGTTCTTGTCATAATTTAAATTATTTACAAATTACTTTAATTGGATAATCGTAACATTTTTAATGAATAACCGTATTTTAATTTTAAAAAAGCAAAAATTATGTGTGCTACTTTAATGCAATACAAACAAAATAAATTTAATTTTTAAACTGTAAACTGAAACAGTAAAATAAATTACTACTTGCAAGTTAAACACACTATTTGAACCACCATGCCATGTAGGTTCTTGTTCACGCATGATTCTGCTCATGTCGACATTCCACACAAAAACAGTCGTATTAAATGGGTGAATATTTTGAATATTTGTTCTAAATCCATGGTATTCAAAGATCAGGGCCGGATTGCTGCCTATGTCTACAAGGCCCCGGCCTAGTGCCCCAGACAGCCTAGGGGCCCCAGTGGTGGAATCTTTACATAAGCTCAAAAAAGATTTACTTGAACCAAGAGAAAAAATCTTGAATTAAGAAAATTTGAGGAAACCGAAATTGTCCTAAACTAATTCACAACTAAACAACAAATTGAAACATAAATAGACATTATTCCAAATAATTAAACAAAGCTCTATTGTTTAATGACCCTCTCTTTTATATTCGTAATAGAAATACCGATTTCACGATGTCCGACTTCAATAAAAAAAACTAATTGGGTTCCAGAAAAGAAACGGAATAAAGAAAACAATTCGAAAAAGAAAAAGAGCTTCTTGGTAATATTCCTAAGTTATACACAGTTTTTGTCTCGTCTACGTCTAGATCTAGTTTTGGCTCTGGTTCTATTCCTAGTAGTACTATAGCATTAGCCAGTTGCAGTTGAAGCGATGCTGCTGATGACCGTCAACAGACAACTCCATGAAACATGTCTCACTGTAACTAGCTACCTGAAAACATTATTTCTGAAAAACCCGTTACAGCTACAATAAACGATTATTTACAAAATCCTTAATACAATTCTTCTTGATCCTGCTGAGTGGGTGTTAGACAAGGTTACATTGGAGTGCCTTGTTCAAAATGGAGTGAAAATAAATATTGATGACGACTTTTCTTTTTCAAGGCGTCAGTACTGAGATAAAATCAGGTATCTATCGCTGTCACTTTTTAGCCGAACATTAAGCAATGGTGAATTGCGATTGTTTTGCGCCCCTTATAAGATGTTTGGGAAATTGGAGTCACTAGCTAATGAAAGGTTCAATGACTGGAAAACCACAGTTCAAAGAATGAAGGAACATGAGAAATTGGACGAAAACAGGTCAGCATTTGTGACACTAATAGCTAGGAAGAATGATGGCGGTAGAGTTGACAAGAGTCTTGTTCTTCCAACAGAAGAAGAAATAAAATATTGGCATGAGGTTTTGAGGCGCATTGAGGCTGTTTTGAGGTCACTTCCAGCACGCTGATTGCCGTTTCGGGATTTCTATGACAAATTTGGATTTTTAAAAAAACAGTGGGAACTATGTTATGACTCTAGAACTTTTGGCTGAGTTCGATCCTTTTCTCGACTTATACATAAAACACCCCGGTAACAAAGAAAGTGACACAATATCATATATTTCGTTAAAAAAAATATGCGATGAAATGATCAATATAATGGCAGAAACGATAATAAATATAATCGTGACTGAGATAAAACATGCCAAAAATTTCTCTATCTCTGTGCATTCCACTCCGGACATATCTCATGTAGATAAACTTTATTTCATTGTGAGATATGTCTCTGAAGACGGATGTGCTGTCGAACGATTTTCGAGATTCATTCCAGTATTCATTCATACTAATATACACTGTACTGTATTATTCTGATGTTTATTAAAGTCAATTAAAAATTATTTCTTCTGTACTAGTGAGTTTAATTTGCTAAATTTCCAAAATAGCTTCGAGATGGCTGGGGGCCCTAAGGTCAGAGGCGTCACTAGGGTTGGTGTCACCCGGGGCGGTAGCTCATGGTGTCACCCCTTCACGACTGAAGGGGTCGTCCATAAATGACGTCACAAAGCCTTGACAACTCCCCCCCCCACCATCCAAGCCGTATTTTCTGAATAAAAATTAGCATGTTGCAAATTATTTTTGTCATTTAAATATGTAATTAGTGTAAGTCTGCACTCTAATATCGTAACACGCGTGAAGCCATTGAAAACGTAATTAAATAAATGGTAAACAATCAAATATTTAAGTGGAACTTTTATTTAAAGTTGCGCGTTTTTGATGTGACGTCACATTTTTTTAAACACACCCATCCCCCCTCGTTTAACATCGACACAGACGTGTGACCCCATCCCCCTATGGCGGATTAAAAAGGGGGGGGGGTGAACGGGCTAAGGCTAGGGCGCCCAATAATTTAAGGCCCCCCAAACTTATAAATTATAGTGTATAATAAAGATGCATGCAAATGTTTGTATTTAATCCCTGAAAATCCCTTGGACAGTCATACGGCAATGCTGCACATATGAGTAGGAATTATAACGGAAACCAGGCTATTCTTCGTGAGAAGTGCAGTGTTGCTCATTATGTGCCGTGCACAGCTCATTCTATTAATTTGGTTGGGAAAAGTGCAGCAGGTTGTCCTGCTGCAGTCAGATTTTTTTTTGTCTTCTGCAAAATCTTTATACACGGCTTGTTGCATCTACTCATCGTTGACAGGTACTTCAAAAACACATGAAATTTATACATGTTAACAAAGCCTTGTCTGACACAAGATGGTTAGCCTGACATGATGCTGTAAGGTCTGTTAATAACTCATACCATGAGAATATCGCAGCACTGGAAGAATTAGCAACAAACGAAAATAAGCCACGTGACTGTCGACTTGAAGCAGAAGGATTTCTAAAAGAACTTGAACTACTGGAAGTCGCTATTTTACTTTAAATTTGAGTTTGTTCAAAGACAGCATTCTTAAATTACTATGAAGTCAAAGAAAAGGACAAGTCCATGGTAAAAAAAGAGTATAAACAATCTTCAATGCTATAAAAAAAAATTAAAAAATAGAAAGCGTGAGACAAAAATTCAAGGTTGAGGTATTTATGGTAATCATTGACAAATTTATTAAGCCCTACAACATCGATTAGGCGCATATAAAGACATCCATCAGAAATGTGCCTTTCTTAGAAAACCTAAATGAGTTGGCGGCTGGATAGCGAAGTCAATAGTGCGCTCGCCTCACAAGCTGAGGGGCGTGGGGTCGAGCCCATGTTAAAGCCACGTTGATGAATGACTATCGCTAAAAAGTCCTCCGCTGACCTGGTGAGGAGATGGGCGTCGCCAAGGTCTACCAAGACCCAAGAAAGTTCTAATGGAAACATTAGAAACCCTACGAAAAAAAAACCCAGTGTTTTTATCAAACACGGACAAAAAAAATTATTAGTTCAGGAATTTCGCCATTCGATGGGCAGCTGCCAGGTTAATGGAAGAATATTCAAGCGATTTCGAAGACTGCTTACCTTCAGAATTAGTCCAATTTTCAGAACTTTTTAAAAAGTTATTGTCCAGATCCAGGCACAGGGTAAGGAAAAGAAAGTAGACCAATGCGAAACTCAAAACACGTGCACAGAGTTAACAATTTTGCTGCTTTTGAATGAGCTAAATTTCACACAGTCCTTTACAAATGTACACATCACACTTGGCATCTATCTTTCAATTATGCCATCAAACTGCAGCTGAGAGCGATCCTTTTCAAGTTGAAAAGAATATAAAATGAGTAAAAATTTGCATGGGACAACAAAGAATGATTATGCTCTCTATGATGTCACTGAAAAGGAACTTGTAAGCTTACTTAGCTTTACTGACTTGTTTGAAAACTTCGCCATGAGAAAAATTCGCAAATGAAAGTTGTAGGTTGAAATAATAAAAAAACATATTTTCCAATAAATTTTTGATTACAAATAGAGAAAACAATTCGTTACCCCATGAAAAAAAGTTTTTAAAAATATATATTTAAAAATACAAAATAACGCAGGTTCGTTCGTAACCACCAAACAGCGCAAGTCGGGATGAGACCATCGTAACCGGAGGACTACCTGTAAATAAACATGTCTATGCTTTCACGCCTTTAATAAATATATATATAACGAAATATTAACTCAAAGATATTGAATTCATAATTTTCCTCTATAAAACATCAACAAAAAAAAAGCCATCTTTTGATTTTTGGGGGGAATAAAAATCGTATCTCCCCCCCCCACCCCACTGTTGTGGAGGAAGTCGTGAGGTAGGATTCGTCCATGCTGTCGGTGTGTCCTAGCCCACATGGCTTTATATCTTTTAAAACATAAAACACTGCCCCTTTCATGTCCAGTCTTTTTTTTAAAGATCTCTCTGCTGCGACTTTTTCTTTTCTTTATTTTCCTAATTTGTTTTAATGTTGTTTGTGTGTTGGGACTGTTTTATTATTGCAAGTTAACCGATATTTTTTAAATAAAAGTTTTCGCGTTCAATGTGTTTCATTGTATTTCTTAATTTCTTTCTAGATGAAAAGAAATTGACTTCTTTTTTTCTGACATAAAATCGTACACAGTAAATTTTAGGCTTGGGTGTCACCCCCTGATGGGTGTCACCCGGGGCGGCCCGCACCCCCCGCACCCCCCTAGTGACGCCACTGCCTAAGGTCAAAAGTGCCTAGGGGCCCTTGGTCTCTTAAGTCCGGGCCTGCAAAAGATAACGTTTTTCCCTTGTTACAAACTGGCTGAATTATTCGTTTTTCATAATTTTCACCTTTAGAGGGTACGAAAGGGCTGCCTACGAAGCAAATAAGGATATTTCTGTCATCTCTTGATACATCTATATTTCTTTCTTCTTCTTTTTCGATCTGATCATTATGGCTCATATAAATGTAGAGGTTTTGAAAAGTATGTCCGTGAAGATAATACTTTGTAGGGCTGCTCATCGGGGTATTAGTGAAAGGAGGAACAGGAGGCAGCAGACACAAATACGTCACTTGTTGTTGCCTCAACTGATCCCCCTTGGAAGCTTGCGCCAGTCACTAATTGTTCTTGGCAGGAAACAGTATTGAGTTCTTGCACTTATTAGCCGTAACTGCCAATCATTGCCTCGTCCTTGTTTTGGTGGGAGAGTTATACGTGTTCGCCTTATGCTGGAGCAGTGGACCAGACCATTATTTATTTTGAACAGCAAGTTAGCCTGGCCAGATGTCACCGTTTTTTCCAATGTTGTCCACGTTTCCATCATGATGTCAACACTTGAAGTTCCTGTCTCTACTCAGGACAAAGCCCGCTGCGCGTCCCTGGACTGCCTCCAATTGGTTTATGTTCATATGGATATATGGGTTCCAGACTGTAGACACATAATCCAATACCGGCTTGAAAAAAAGGCTTTTATGGCTGTTTCTTTTACCCCGGAGTTTCCGATCCTGAGGTTTCACCTTAGAAACCCTAGGGTGCTGTTTGACTGGCTGCCCACAGTATCAATATGTTCACACCAGCAAACATCTATTTGTATAGTAACATCAAGTTAACTTACTGAAGAAACTGACTCAAACATATAGCCACAGTTTGTAAGGGTGGTGTAGATCAGTGCTACTCAATGTGGTGGCCCGCGGACCGGCACTGGTCCGAGGACCATCAGCTGCCGGTCCGCAGAAATTATCCAGAAAGGAAAGAAAAAGCACATACAATTTTAAAAAAAACAACACGTAAATTATATTAATTATTTAATTTCAATAATTATATATTAATATTATTTTTGTGTGTTAATGTGAAACAGATGCGAGTTCTCTAACTCACCCACACAGTAAAAATAGATCTTTAAGATTTCTTACAGCAGCATTTGGAACTTGGCATCTGCTGATGTAAACAAAACGTCCGACTGAAAATAAATTTAAATAAACAGATTAATAAGTTATAATGATTTCAATGAAATTTGAAATATTTAGTAAATTGTAGTGAATATTATAAAATAATAAATAAAATAAAAAAAAGAAAAGGGGCCGTCCAAAAAGTACGTCACGCTCCAGAGGGGGGAGGGGGTGTAAGAAAGTGTGACAGTTTGTGACAGGGGGGGTAGGGGGGTCCGGCCATGTGTGACGTCACGCTGTTTTATATTAAATTTTGATTATTTTGTTAATAAAAAACAACATTTTTGTTCGTAAGTGTGACGTACTTTAGGGGGGGGGGTCCGAGATGTGTGACAGTTTGTGACAGGGGGGGGGAGTTAAAAATGGTCAAAAATAGAGTGACGTACTTTATGGACGGCCCCAAATGTAATTTCGACCATGTCACTGTGTATTTTTTTAAATTAAAAAATATATATTTATTATTTTACAAACAGGATTGATGAATGGATTTTATTTATTTGAATTGATTTATTTTAAGTCTCAATAAGTAAAAACAAAAGTAAATGAATAATAAGCCATTAATGAATTAATGCTTAAGATTTTTCTTTTCCAAAATGTGGATTTCATAATTTGTTTCCAAATATACCGAAATAATACAATTATATTTGTAATTATATGGGTATGCAAATAGGCACTATATTTTGTCAGTGTCACAGTCACTTTATCTTAAAATAATTTTCCATTGTCAACATCTGATGTGCATTACAATTTAATTGTCAGTAATCGCTGCACCACAAAGCACCGGTACAAATATATTTTATCAATTGCGTTGTTCTTGGGAAAATTTAGGTGACTAGTTAAGAATTGTTCATTTATTTTAAACTCTTTTAAAATTTCATTTACAATGCTGTGAGACATATTATTATTAACTTGTGTTACTTTAAAAAAATATTTTTGGTATTAAACTTATACTTACGTTTACAAAAAACTAAATTCAAATAAAAATACATTTTAAATATTGCCTTTGTTTATAATTATATAAACTATGATATTAAATTATTAATGTTAAATACAATATATTTATATTTCACTCTTTCACGTCGGCTGTGATTTGTAAACCATTGGAATAATATAGGGATGCAATGAAATTCAATGGTTTTAATACGTATCGGTTGACGTTAATTAAAAAAAACTCTATTATATGTTTTAAAAAAAAATATTTCTAACGTATCACAAAATTGGTATCTTGAACGTCAAAAAAAAATGACTTTGATGGGATGGATGACAAAAGTGACTTGCGCGGTGACTTGGATTTAAGTGAGAAGGAGTTGCGCAGTTCGTCGATCTCACTCTCTCGCCCGAGGCCATCTTACCCAGCGGCAGGACTAAGTCGAGACGGCTGGTGACGGAGACGGGTGACTTTGATACTCAATCATTGAGACAATCATTTACTATTAATATACTAGTTTGTGCTGCGGCGCCCCCCTTTTTTATGGGCGCCTACGGCGCCCACCTTTTTCAAAAGCCCAACTAACTTGTCCTTGTATGATAAATACGTAATATTAAAATTTCTTAAATGTACACAAAGTATTTTATAATAGTTTTTTTTTAAATTTTATTTGTTATGTTAAAAGCCCAAGTAACTTATCCTTGTATGATAAATACGAAATATTCCTAAAATGTTAACAAAGTATGTATATAATATAGGTTTTACTGCGGCGCTCTTTTTATTTAGGGCGCCTACGGCGCCCACTTTTTTCAAAAGCCCAACAAACGTGTCCTTGTATGATAGCTACGTAATATTAAACTACCTTAAATGTACACAAAGTAATTTTAAATTGAGGTTGCCTATGGCGCCCACTTTTTTTGGGGGGTCAAAAGCCCAAGTAACTTATCCTTGTATGATAAACACGAAATATTCCTGAAAATTAAACAAAGCATTTATATAATAATTTTTACAGTGCTAATCACCACACGATTTTTAAACTAATTTTAGAAAGCAGCGCACCAAATTACTGCACCAAAAAATAAAGATTTGAGTCAATCAGCACTGCTTACAACGCAAAATTTAAAAAAAGCAGAGTGATTTCCCTTAACGTAAGGCGGCAGTGATAATTGAGCGTAAATACTCAATCAGTGAGACAATCATTTACTATTAATATACTAGTGTATCACTCGTCAAAAATGACGGAAGTTTTCAAAATAAATACACATCAGATTTTAAAAAAAAACGTACTACAGAACTTTCATTTATTTTATTTATTTTATTTGATTCATTTATTATCATATTGAACAATTTTATGCGGAACGTTCGAAAAGTGTTGTTTTTGGGGCATCACTATAAAACAAAATCGATCGCAGCGCCACCTAACAGTATTCCAAATTTCGCAGCGCCACCTAACAGCATTATAATTACATCCATACATACAGACAACGGTGATTATGTATATTGCTTTTTTTATCATTGATGATTGGCCAAACATATGACACCTTTTATTCTCAAGCAACATTTTTAGAAAACAATTCATAGTTTCAGTCCTTGACGATGAAAAACACGGGTGAAGTAAAGTAGTTACCGCCCACGAACATCAAGACAAGTGGTGATTCTTTTTAAAACTTGTTGGATATAACTAACCGAAGTCATGCCAAATATTTTAGGGCTGGTGTGGGGGGGGGGCCTCACGTCGCTACCACGTCTATACAGGGAAAATAGTGCAGCGCACCCTGGTGCAATGGAAAAACTCCTGCCGGTCCGCCATACTAAAAAGTTTGAGAAGCACTGGTGTAGATGGCTTCTGCTACAGGAAACTGACAGGGTCTGGCAATTAGCAGGATGAGACTCCACATCCCAGCTTTTCCCCCACTCATTACATGTTGTAGGTGCCCTGGTCCGTTCTTTAGGCGACTGTTGCAAATCTTCCAGTACTCGGAGGAGTTACCAGAGAACATTCTTGCCTGGGAGGTTGGTTTCTCAGACGGGCCATTGACAAATGCCAGGAATAAGTAGAAGCTTAGCAACGAGCTCTGGGGGATTCTTCCCCCCCCCCGACCTAACACTAACACTGGATGAGATTTCACCGTCTGCGACTACCGCCTGACTATTTGACAATAAGAAAAGTTGTTGTGGCTGTCTGAAATAGGCATGTCATACAATGGCTTTAAACTCTAAAAGTAAAAACAGAGCAAATATTTAAAAGAAATTCAAAAGGTGCTTGCTATTTCTTAACATTGAGTCATCAAACATTGTTTAGTTGCGTATTGCGTCATCAGTCCAACATGGCAAGAGGAAGTAGCAGAGGTTGGAAGTAGCATCTATTACGCCGAACCTCCATCGCTCAGTCCCAGTGAGTTGTTTTCAACGTTATTGACGACATTTTTCTAACTTCAGTCTATTATATCATTTTGCCATGATATATTTTTACACAATGGAGTAAAAATAATTTTAGGCTAAAGCAAAGAGAACGGTGCGCTCAACTATTTACATTGATACATTGTTATGGCAGAGCGCGTACTTCCGGGAATGAAATGTTGTATTTTTACACTTAAAAAGGGAATAAGTCCAATTATTTTTATCCATAAACGTAATTAAGGTTGTAATTTTAGGGTCTGGGTTAGGTTTAGTTGTCTATTTTTAAAATTAAAATAGAAAAAAAAACAAATATAGCAGCCAAAATTACCATTTATTGAGCGGTCAATTTATAAATTACCATAATTTTAATTTATAAATTGACCGAAAAATACATATAAACTATGTATTTTAAAATGACGTCCTTATTTTATTCCCGATGCGTATGAAAGTCCGTACGCATACAATAATTACAAGCGTATTACTACGTATCACTATTAATAATTAAAACCAAACAAAATGTTAGCGTTTTTTAAATTATAATTTTATTGATTTCATTAAAGTAAAATTAAAATAACCCAAGACCTCTGATGGCACATTTATTGATACACTCATACATGGATAAACCATTCACGAATTAATTATGATAATTAGTTAAGGGGCCGTCCATAAAGTACGTCACGCTATTTTTGAACATTTTTAATAGGACCCCCCCCCCTAAAGTACGTCACACTTTCGAACAAAAATTGTGTATTTTATTAACAAAATAATTAAAATTTAATATCAAATAGCGTGACGTCACACACGGCTGGACCCCCCCCTCCCCCTGTCACAAACTGTCACACTTTCTTACACCCCCACCCCTCTGTAGCGTAACGTACTTTATGGACGGCCCCTAATCAGGAATACTTTTTTAATTTGAAAATTTTACATTTTAAAAGGGGTAGCGGTTTTTGTTGTGTGAATATCAACACACGGGAGATGTAAAGTATGATATTTGTATACCAGAGCTAAGAGGAGTTTTTAAACCATTTTAACTAGGGTCCTCCTAACACGAAATAGGTTTTATTTAACGAGTGCACTAAAACGTTAAAGTCATGCGAAGATACTGATCTGACATCAAGCGTCTCCGTAGGTGGCGAATGCGGGAAATTCCACATAAGGTGGGTGGGGGACCGGGGGAAATAAAATACCCAGGGTGGGCCAAAATCAGAGCCTACTGCCCTGTGGGAAGTAGAAAGATCCATAAAGGGGAATCCAACCCCCAAAATTAGAGAAGCCACCTAGAGAGCTGTAAGGGACAGCACCCATGATTGTTGTTCCCAGAGCTAACAATCCGGCCTTGTAAAAAAATATATAAAAAATCGACCTCACGAAAGCCAAGCAACTGAATAAAAAACCCGGACCAATGAAAATATATTGACGCGATTTTTAGTTTGCGACTTGGAATGTTCTAAGCCTGTTCAGAACAGGAAACTTAGCCAACCTTATAATCCAATTGGAAAAATATAAAATATCTATTGCAGTATGACAAGAAATTCGATGGAAAAACTCAGTCATTTTCCAAACAAAAGAATACGCCATATTTTATAGTCGTAATACAACCACACTTGGAACAGAATTTGCCATAAAAAAAGAAGTCAGTGCAGTCATATGGTTCAAACCAGAATATAAAAGAGTGTGTGCTTTATGTGTGCGAAGATAAAATGTTCAATATAACATTCGTAAATGTACATGCTCCCACCGAAGATACGGAAGACCAGCATAAAGAATCCTTTTATGAAACACCGGAAAAGATCTACGAAGAGGCAAAACGACATAGAATTAAAATAGTGATTGGAGACTTAAATGCAAAAATAGGAAAAGGAAAGGTGTTTATGTCAACTATTGGCAAGGAAATCTACATGAGTTATTTAGTGACAATGGGATACGACCGATAGACTTTGCTCTAGGAAAAGGAATGTCAGCAGCATAAGAATATACATAAAGTTAAACGGAACTCACCAGATGGAATCACCCACAACCAAATTGCCCATGTTCTAATTGACCGTAGATATGGATCGTGAGATCTACTTGACGTAAGAAGTAATCGAGGAGCAGATGCAGACTCAGACCACCTACTTGTGAGAGTTAAATACAAAGCAGTGAATAAACATAATTCACAATTGCCGTAATCCAAGAGATTAACAACACGATTACCAAAAGCTTTCCAAAGTCCCACTAACTGCAAAAGCCTGCAACATAAATTTGAAGCTCAGCTGGAAACATCACAGTAGGCAGTGAATAGGAAAAACAACATAACTGAACAGTGGGATAGGATTATATTTTTAAAGCTAAGAAAAGATCAGCAGAAAAAGTTGTAAGGTTCCAATAAACCAACAAGAGAGTTGGCTGGTTTGACAATGAATGCAGAAAAGCTGTTGAAGAAAGGAATAAAGCACAAATGATCATGTTACAAAGAGACACCAGGAATACAACACAAACATGCAAAACAACCAAAGTGAAGCGATAAAAATGAGTAGGAAGAAAAATAGAAGGAATGCGAAAAAGCTAAACTCAAAGAAATAGCTAAACTCAAAGAAATAGCTAAACTCAAAGAAATAGCTAAACTCAAAGAAATAGCTAAACTCAAAGAAATAGCTAAACTCAAAGAAATAGCTAAACTCAAAGAAATAGCTAAACTCAAAGAAATAGCTAAACTCAAAGAAATAGCTAAACTCAAAGAAATAGCTAAACTCAAAGAAAAAGCTAAACTCAAAGAAATAGAAAACTTATAAAGAGATGGAAAAATCAGAGAAATGCAACTGTAGATAAAATATGAAATGAATGGATACCAAGCCCTACCACAAATGTGTGAGAGTCAGAATGGAGAATTAATTACAGAAAATAGTTAATTACTGGTGGAATGGGCTGAATATTTTGAGGGCATACTGAATGCAGACAATAAACAAGATGAAGATTACCAGCCACCACATGGAGGACCAGACTCTTTTATACCCCAACACTAGAAGTAACTAAAGAAGTAATCGATTATATGAAAAACCAAAAAGCCCCTGGAGAAGATCTCATCATATCAGAACTTATTAAATATGGAGGAAGAGAACGAAACACTCAGATACAATACCCCACTTTCCAGTCCATGACGGACTATGGGGCAAGTGAAGTAGAGTTACAAGTTTTATTCAGCTACAACTAACGAGCAAGGGATTGTGTGGCTAGCACAATGCCCCGGGTGCCTTGCCAGTACCGAGAATAGAACCCGTGACTCTCTTCTGTCTCGGTTCGGTAGTCCATAAATAGAATCTGGCAACAATAAAAAAAAATACTAACAGAATGGGAAACTGCATTAATAACCCCAATACACAAGAAAGTCTCCAAACTACAGTACACAAACTACAGAGGCATCTACCTTTTAAATGTAGAAATACTAACGAAACTTATTGTCAAAAGACTACATCCTTAAGCTGAAGAAATTCTGGGTGATCGGCAATGTGGATTCAGTCAAAACAGATCAACGACTGATCAGATTTCTATTATCAGATGCCTGTTAAAGAAAGGCTACGAACATAATAACATCCGAGTAAATCAAATATATGTATACTATAAAATGGCTTATGACAGCATGAAAAGAATATATATATATATATGCGACTCAGCAGGAGTTTGTCATACCCAACAAACTGACAAGAATGATATATGTATAGCGTTGAACTAAAAGAAAAAAGAAAATTTAAAGTTCAAGGAGAATATTAAAGGGAATTTAAGATTAGACGAGACCTAAAACAAGGAGACTCACTGTAACTTATGCTTTTTAACCTCCCATTAGAGATAGTTATAAGAAGCATAAACATAGACACTCGAGAGAGGAGATCTGGATACTTCCTGGGGGAAACTCAAGAACCAGAAGCTACTGGCACTCTCTACAACCAACCCTTTCAGTATCTTGCATATGCTGATAACATGGCCCTGCTTCATAAAATACTAAAGACATATCAAAGTCCTACATTTAATTCGTAGATGCGTGATTGCAAGCAGTGCTGTATACGTCATTGCAAGCAGTATTGTTCAGTTTAAAAAAATAAAATAAATAATTTTTTAAAAATTTATTTAAAAAAATAGATAACCCTAGTAACATAAGAAAAGAAAGGTGAACTCATTAAGTTTAGGAACCAGACTTTTGAAAAAGTAAATCAATTCAAATACTTAAAATCGTTACTAAATGAAAAGAACCAATTAATAACAGAAATTTTAAAAAAGAATATCAGACGGGAACAGAGCATATTTTAGAAGCCAGTAAATACTCAAAATTAAAAACTTTACAAAAGAAACAAAGAAAACTGTTTAATAAAACTATCATCAGACCAGCTGCAACTTACGCAAGTGAAACTTAGACCTTCACACAAATTCAGAAAACATGTCAAATACATGGAAAAGGAAAGTTCTCAGGAAAATGTATGGTTTACAAAGGATGCAAGAGAAAACTAACTACGTAGCACAGTTCTCTGTTTGTGTTGGCCTGGACATCCATATAGGAAAAAGGAAAGTCCTTAAAATAAATACATCAAGCAACGCCCCAATAGCACTGGAAGGAACAAATCTTGAGGAGGTGGATATCTTTACATACCTTGGTAGAATCATTGAAATATAAGGAGGGACAGACGCCGACATAAGAGTGAGAATTGGCAAAGCAAGAGCATCATTTTAACAGCTAAAAAAAAGTCTGGAACTGAAACAACTTGACCCTCCAGACCAAGGTCAGGATATTCAACACCACAGTGAAGCATGTCTTGCTATATGGAGCAGAAACATGGCGAACAACAGCAGTCGGTTCAAAAAAGCTTCAAACATTTATAAACACATGTCTCCGAACAATTTTCCGAATCCGCTGGCCCAATGTCATCACCAACGAGGACCTCTGGCAACGCACATAACAAGAGCTAGTGGAAGAGCTAATGTGCCAGCGCAGATGGAGATAAATTGACCACACCCTCAGAAAGCCTACATTCAGTATCGCGAGACAAGCCCTCACTTGGAACCCCCAAGGCAAGAGGAAAAGATGCCGTCCCAAAATGACCTGGAGAAGGGAACTGGAGGCAGACACCAAAAAGATTGGGCACAGCTGGGGGATGTTAGAGAGATTGGCGCAGGACCGGGATGCCTGGAGAGCCTTTGTTCATGGCCTATGCCCCACATGGGATGACAGGCAATGATGATAATGATGATAATGATGATGATGATGATGATGATACCAATAAAGAACTGTACAGTTTATACCAGGATCCCACAATAATAGCAGAAATAAAAGGGCAGACTACGCTGGGCAGGAAACTTAGAAAAAATGCCAAATGACAGAGGAGCAAATGGGTGCACCGCCATAACCCCAGAGAAAAACGGCTCAAGGGAAGACCTAGGCTTAGATGGATAGATTATGTAAATAAAGATCTACAGCAACTAGGTATCTAATCTTGGAGAAGAAAGGCATTGGTTAGGTCTGAGTGGAAGGAAGTGGCGAGGAAGGCGAAAGCCCTGAATGGGCTGTAGCGCCACATTGATTGATGAAAAAAAGTTAAAAACTAATATTTGTACTCGCAAAATTCGATGAGAACGAAATAACTAAAATCGGGGGCACAAAAATGCATTTTACATTTAAAAAATTCTATTAGTGGTAAACAATTTGATAAACATTAAATATAGTTATTGTTTACTCTTGAAAGTGCCAATGATCTTATTTTCGTAGCTTCTATATTTTTTTTTGGCCCTTAAAATTTTTGTATTACTTTTTGTTGTATAGTAGTGAAACGATCAATATTGAGTTCCATAACTTCCCAGGTATATTCACGGGTAGCGCAGGCGACAAGCTGCTAACTGCATTTCACGCCTCCTCTTGTAATGACATTAAATTCTCTCATAGAATTTCTATATGCATTTAGCTACGTTTAATATGTTCAATCAATTTTCGTCATAAAATGCATTATATCAGTGAGTAAATGGCGTGTTACATCAAAAGCTTTCTACCTGGTTTTATAGCGTGCCAGAGAATATCAGGAGTTTCATGAGCTTACCTGTGTCAATAAGGTCAGCTTACCTGTGTTAATAAGGTCAGCTTACCTGTGTTAATAAGGTCAAGTCGACCGACCAAGGGATCTAACTCGACCAGTGTTTTCTTAGCATGTCCCCGCGTCTCATAATCTCCAGAATGTTAATTACGGGAATGTGCTGTTCTCTTCACCACCGACCTAAGCTAGACATTTACTAACAATACCGCTCAGTTTCAATTTCTGTCAGGGGCATGTCAAACAGATCTTATCCCAGGCATTCGTTAGTGTCACCACTCATTGTGTATCACAACGTCACAACTGACCTCTTGAGTTTAACATCTCGTCTGGACCTCGTCCTCCACCAGCCAGTAGATGCCATCTGAAATTAGTGGAAATAAACACGGTGCAATACTCCTTTGTTTATATTTACCACAGGTTCGAGTTGTTAGGACGCCATTGTCACAAGTTGGTATCGATCCTATTAAAAAGGTCGATCCTATTAAAAATTATTTGCCTCTATACTTTTATACATGCACTCTGCATGCGAAAAAAATTATGACTAAACGATTTTTAAGAGTAAAAAGAATTGAGTAGAAAAGAAAAAAGTTATGTATTAATATTATACAGATATTTGGATTGCCGCCTTCTCTAAGTGGAATAAAATGTATCGCAATTCAAGAGAGACAAGAAAGAGTTTTGTGGACATGATTTTTATGCACGGTGAAGACAGTAGCTTCCCTTAAGAAATTCTGGTGAGTACTCTGAATTTGTGAAATTAAATTTGCTAGTTGATTTATTTATTTTAATTCAGTTTTAAAAATTATGGGATGTTATGACTCAAGACCATTGAATTTATGGGAGTATATTGTAGTTCAGTTATTTCAAAGTCAGGGCTGCAATAGTAGGGCGTATCAGATTAGCCATTTACACGACATTAGCCAAAATATAACACATTTTCACTAACCCCAATCACGATTTCATATTTGAGAGCCAGTGGGCAATAGGGCACGGGTCCTTTAAGCTGCGACCATGGTAGAGAACTTGCACACTCTCCGCAGTTGTTCTTTGGTGGTGTATTACTGCTGGTGAGGTGTTGAATTTGGTGGTATTTTGGGTGTTGGTGAAGCCTGTTATTTAGTGGTATATGAGGTGCTGGTGAAGAGTAGAATTTGTTGGTTTAAAGGATGTTGGTGCAGATGGGTAATTTGGTGGTAGGCCGATTAATCGGGAGTCTTGAAGTGCTCGCCAGTTAAAGAGGATCTTTTCCATTGTCTTCTTGGGATGTTTGCACGGGGGAGGGGTGATGTTTTGTTTTGTTTTGTGTCGTTGAGGTAGAGGTAAAGTTGTTTTCTGCTCACAGGTGAAAGGTGATACTCTCTGGTGTGTTCGTGTATTTGTATTTAGTTTAGTGGGTCTTTGCGTTTATGTGTGTGACATCGTTCTTTGAGCTCACAGTCCAGCCACCGAACCATTCTTCTGTTTTGTTTGCCCTGAATATCTGTATCGCAAGTGTTGGTGTTGCCGATGTTATGACGTAGTTTTGTATAAATTCTTGCTTTACTTTATTGCTATGTCCCAGTGTGACGTGTCGGGGGTTTCTTTAAGAATACATTAGTTTTGGAATGATTGTGCCCCAAGCAGAAGTCGCGTGATCGTTAATAACTATCATGTCAACACTTCAGTTAAATATACTTTCGTTAAGTGCATAATCCATTTTGTAAAAGTACATTTCATTTACATGAGCACATTTAATGTTCTGTATGCGTACTAATGCAGTTATATAGGTATATAATTAACTCATATTCGAACATAATCTAATCTTATACGTCCAAAAATAAGCAGGAGATAGTCTATAGGCGGTTATTGTTTTAACCGATTTAAAAAAAACTAATTGTTGGTTCTTTGTGTTATAGACAGACTAAGACTAGATATAGACACAGAATAGACTTAGTGGCCTACTTAGACTAGACGATGTATTCAATAACTGTTTTTAAAGGTTACCGGACTGGTTGACGACCTGAATGTTGAACTCTTACCAGTCTACTGACCTTTAGGGAATCCGACTCCGTGGTCAGTATTTATTGAATTTGATAAAAACCGATGGCATTTCTTGAGATCCCTGTTTTTAAATGTAAAAGCTACATGACGTATTTGAGGACCGACATTCAGTGTCACGTGACACGGAATGTAACTTGCATTAGGGTAACGTGACACATCAGGGTAACTTGACACGGAGTCGCAAGATTAAAGTCACGGGCTGTGGCGGGTAAAACTTTTCATCATCCCCTCCGCGAAATAAACAAAGTAGCTGGTCAAACAATTCCCGCAACGGGGCTCCCAGCCCCTCCGCACCCCTTTGAATATGTAGTTTCCATGGGAGTTCCAAGTACAGTACAAGATCACATTGCCACCAGATGGGGTGCCAACAAAACATAGTGCCCCTTGGTCAGGGTGCCAACAGAACATAATGCCCCTTGGTCAGGGTGCCAACAGAACATAGTGCCCCTTGGTCAGGGTGCCGACAGAACATAGTGCCCCTTGGTCAGGGTGCCGACAGAACTTTGTGCCCCCCCCCCGGTCAGGGTGCTGACAGAACATAGTGCCCCTTGGTCAGGGTGCCGACAGAACTTTGTGCCCCCCCCCCGGTCAGGGTGCCAACAGAACATTGTGCCCCATTGTCATGAGGGTGCCAACAGAGCCTTGTGCCCATGGTAAGTATGTCCAAATGTTTATGACTACTGGTGATATTCATGTATTGACTCCTTGGTGTTAGGTACCAGCCGTGAAAGGTCCGTTGTGATCACGTCAAAGTCTCTGGCTTGTTTTGATTCCCTGGCCAGGCAGTACAGCTGTGTCCACACCGTTGAGTGGACTTCTTGGTTGTTTGTGTACGCAGCAGACAATCTGAGCCATACTTACCGGCTATACATACAAGCCTCTCTTAACCCCTTGAATTGATTGACTCAACTCGGGTAACCCGCAACAACAACAGCCCCGGTAGGGTTCCGTGGCCTGAATGTTGAAAACTCTACGCACATTGGTCTGTTCCGAGGCGCAGTAATTATTTGACAGGTTAGGGGTTAGAAATAGAATTAAGGGTTGGCAACAAATTAAGGGGTTGGAAATAGAGTTAGGGATTAGATTGGAAATAGTTAGGGCTAGAAATAGAGTTAGGGGCTAGAAAAGAGTTAGGGATTAGAAATAGAGTTAGGGGCTAGAAATAGAGTTAGGGATTAGAAATATAGTTAGGGGCTAGAATAGAGTTAGGGATTAGAAATAGAGTTAGGGGGTAGAAATAGAAGTAGGGATTAGAAATAGAGGTAGGGGGCTAGAAATAGAGTTAGGGATTAGAAATAGAGTTAGGGGCTAGAAATAGAGGTAAGGGGCTAGAAATAGAGTTAGGGATTAGAAATAGAGTTAGGCATTAGAAATAGAGTTAGGGATTAGAAATAGAGTTAGGGGCTAGAAATAGAGTTAGGGGCTGGAAATAGAGTTAGGGATTAGAAATAGAGTTAGGGATTAGAAATAGAGTTAGGGATTAGAAATAGAGTTAGAGGTTTAGAATTACTGCATAGCAAATTTTGTAAAATATTGCACAAAAAATGGATGCCGTGCAACTTTGCACACGAGTTTTTGTACTTTGCACATAGGCCAAAGAACCTTAGAGGGAACATCTGTTAGGGGGGTGAAAATATGATTAGGCGTTATAAAAGGAGTTAGTTCAAAAGACAAGGATTGGTGAGGTGCTCAGAAATCATGCCGCACGAGTTAAATCTGGTTAGGTTAGGGTTAGTGGTTGGAAGTTTGAGTTAAAAATTATTTCCTAGACATGCACTTGTGAAGCACAACGGGGTGGGGGGGGGGCACAGCACGAGATGAACCACTGCAATGCTCTGTTGTTGTTGATTTTACCTGAATATGAGACGATAAAAACTTAACGGATGTTTCTTTAAAAAAAGACATGCGACTACAAGAGAAGTTTGACAAAAGGAGAGTTTTTTTTTCGCTGGTGTTTCTCTTGTTGCTGTTAATGTTCTTGTTTTTTTTTAAATTCTTTTTTTATAACATGGCTCAATAATCAGGAGTTAAATTGATTTGTCCACAGTTTGGTTGTTGGCCAAGTTGACTTGTAAATGTTTTAAGGCCGCGAGCGAGGTGTCTCACAAATTTAATTCTTATGTCTATGCAACGTAATACCACGCCTAAAACACAATGTTTACTTATGTTGTCTAAAATCTCTCGAATATATAAGGCGGTTCACAATCTCAAGTTACAATGTAACTGTAATAGACCTCCACTGAAAAGCTTACATTCTACGGTTTTAACGTCACTAAATAGCCTCCTGAAGACAAGTTACTGGCTATTTACAGGTTATTTAAATAGCCTTTGATTTAAGTTAACTTCCGGTTCTCTCAGTGTCGTTAACAACGGCTTGGCATTGGGGCAGTTGCCAATGGCACCGGCCTGCGCCAGTTCAAAACGGCGCCGCTAAATCTCTAATTTTTAAATTTTTTATATAAATAAATAGCGCCAAAAATAAATTAACCAAGGGCGTCGAAAGCCCAGTTACGAACTCTGGGTTCTCTAACTCTGTCGCTCTCTTCAAAGAAAACTAAAACTGAATGATCCAGGGCAGCTAAAAAAAAATTCTCATATAGGCCATCTTCATGATATCTGTATATACCTCAATCACTAATTGTGAGACAGGGGAGATAAGGCTCTCGTGCTTTGTCACGTCACCCACTGGGACCTCATTAATGAGCACACACAAACCATACCACACACACACCACATTACACACACACCACATCAAACACACACAACACCACATCACACACACAACACCACACCACATCACAAACACACTGCACCGCATCATACACACACCACACAACATCACACACAGCGCGCCACATCACCCACACCACAAACATACACGCGCACATACACCACGCAAACGCGTATCAAATCCAATTATTTTCCACCTTACCCCTGCAGACGATGACGCAGTTGCTGAGGACACTTTGAGAGGTGTCATTGCTCTCGCAGTCTTTGTTTCAAGTGTTTAGCCACCGAAGCCGTATACCTGGCCCTTTTTTTCCACGGGGATTTGTTTTTGAAACGAGTGCATTAAATCTGCGTCTGTCTCGCCGTGCAGCAGAAGTCAGCCATTTAATCATAGATTTCTTCCACGCCGTCAACATCGGTTATCGATGGCCCCAAAGTGATCGATCTTCGAACCCATTAGGGCCAGTTTATTTTAAGTTTTTGGTTATTTTAGAAAAAGTTTTTGATTTACGAAGATATTATATCATCTCCAGCCAACCGTAAATTTGTAGTTGGTTCCAGAAGTCTGACCGAGGCCAGCGCGTGCAAGGGTCTATCTATCTCTCTTCCCTGTCTTTCTCCATGTCTCTCTCTCTCTCTCTCTCTCTCTCTCTCTCTCTCTCTCTCTCTCTCTCTCTCTCTCTCTCGGTAAAAATGTGTAACATAAGTTTTTTTTTAAATTTAGAAAGAATTTTCAAGGGAGAGTAATATAACATAGAATGGAGTTTAGCGAACACATCTATTGATATTTTAACAACGAATTGTAAAAGTAATGGTTTAATTATTTATATTTAATTAATTGTTAATAATATATTAATTTAATTTTTAATTTAAGATTATCTAAGCTCTTTCGCATCACAGCACATATTTTTAAAGGCTGCGGGTATTGGTAGTTGACTACCAATAGCTTCTAGAGAGCTATTGGTACTCGACTACCAATAGCCATTTCCGGTTGTCGGCTATAGGTAGTTTACTATTATTAATTGTTAATAAAACTGCAACTAGGTGATATTCTCAGTTTGATGTAATGTTTGAATGTAAAAAATAGACAAATAAACCTAACCTTGACCCTAAAACTAAAAGTTCTAATTTAATCGTAATTATAAGAATTTCAAATTGATATCATTAGTTTTAGTCCCTATATTATAAATTTGTTTTTCTATTTTAATGTATAAAATAGACAACTAACCCTAACAATGACCCTAAAACTAAAAGATCTAATTTAATCGTAATTAATGTATAAGAAAGTTTGTAAGAAAAGAAAAAAAAACTATTAGGCTCAGCCGATATTCAAACCCATGATTGTTCTTCAACATTCAGTTCACCAGTCCAACTCTCTATCATGAGACCAAGGAAGTTCTGTACATTTGGTGAATTTAACTTTTAACAGGCTATATTAGTAGCTATTTATTGTTCCTGTAATCCCATTGGATGCTATAAATAACTGACTACAAATAGCCTCAGCCGCGGGGACCTGCTATTGGTACTCGCATACCAATAGACACTCCCAGTTTTAAATATAATGATGATAATAATAATAATAATAACAATAATATTAATAATAACCGCAATGACGTTAGAAACAGGAGACACTTAACTTTAATGGTGACTAATTTAGTGAATATAAGAACTTTATCATTTTCTATGATATTAATAATGATATTGTGAATCTGAAAGATGGTCCGAGCTTAAAGAAAACCACCCAAAAAGTGATGCATACTTCAAACTCCCCCGCCAATCACAAAACATCATTTTCAGGCTAAGGACGGGCCACAACAAACTTAGGCAACACATGTTCCGCAAACTTCGAATTGGAGAAAGTGAAATGTGCCCCTGCGGGACAGCTGCGGAAAATGCGTAACATGTTCTCCAAAACTGCCCTCTGTACCACCATACCCGGACAGACATATGGCCCCAGGATGCTACCCTCGATGACAAACTCTATGGTGGACTGGACCAACTGACAGCCACAGCGCAGTTCATCACAAATATAGGACTTGCTGTCTAAATCCTCTATCAAAAAGATTTGTAGTACGAGAAAA
This sequence comes from Ampullaceana balthica, assembly GCA_944989445.1. Lineage (NCBI taxonomy): Eukaryota > Metazoa > Mollusca > Gastropoda > Lymnaeidae > Ampullaceana > Ampullaceana balthica. Next base: position 179,623 of record CALYLW010001312.1, on the reverse strand, counting down.
GTAAGGACATGAAGGAATTGTTCAACGAATTGAAGTCTTTCTATGTCCGTCTGGTACTGTATCTTACTTGTACTCGGCATTTTGGAGCTATATTAATTGATATACTAGTCTTCCAAAACCGGAAGTTTATCACAATGGCGGAAACTAAATTTCTCTGCCTTTTTTAAATAATAGTCTATAAGAATGGATAGACTAAGGGAGTAAACCCTACAATAAAATCAGGAGTCGGAGACCCTTGGCCAGTTTTATTGCAAACGCGCTAAATCTCTGGCAACTCCTGTGACACAGATGGCACCTTGTTGGATCACATTGTATTCAGGAGGGATAAAAATCTGCGAGACCTATTGGTTCGTAGCCGTCTGCTTATTCCGTCCTCCCATCTGGGCACCAAACCATGTGGTCGTAATCGCTGCAAGACATGTCCCTTTGTTACCCAGACGGACCAGATTGTCTTCCCTAAGGGGATATTCAAGATTAGGAATGGCTATCTTTGTACTAGCCGCAATGTGGTCTACACCATTGTGTGTAAGCGCTGTCCTTTGAAGTACATTGGTGAAACGGGGAGGTTACTCTCTTGCCGTATCGCGGAACATGTACGTGCCATTAAACAAGACAAACAGTGTCCTGTCTCCCGACACTTCAATGGACGGGACCACATGGGCGTCGATGACATGTCTGTCACCGCCTTGGTTTCTTGTACAAACACACCCTGCCGGGTCAGTCTGGAGAATAGACTAATCCATGAATATGGGACTCTTACACCACATGGGATCAACGTTGTGTTCGCACTGACAAGCTGATTGGTTGGCCACACCCACCCTTTCCTTTCCTATTTAAGCTCTTACTTTTCTCTCCTTGCTTTATCGCTACTGGACTACTTGGATTTCACCGCAGCTAAGTGTTTTTTTTTCTCTATTATTTCGTTTTATTCGTTTCATTTGTGTACTATTTGTCCGTTGAAGAAGGCTCTTTGCCGAAACGTTCGCTGTTGTGTTACGTCCTGTCAGGCCTACTAATACCCTGTTTTTATTTTATGCATTTACCTTTTGGATCAGCTAAGCTGTTCCCCTGGTATCACCATCTGTGTGGAGAGAGAGGGCTTGCTGCCTGGGCAACAGCTGGTCTTCTTCAAAGCACTGCCTAGGCTATCGTGGCCTCCTTTTTTCTGTCTCCTCAATTAAAACCTGGAGAGGTCACTCCAGCTTCACTACAAGGCGTAAGCACAACACTTGAAACGACAGTAAGTTTTCTCGATGCTATTGCGACATGCTTTCGAGGTCTGCTCCGAGGGTGTGAACATTCATACCAGGACGGATGGAAACCTATATAATATCATCCGGCTCCGTGCGAAGAGAAAATTGGAAAATGTATTAATCAGAGAGTTGCTCTTCGTGGATGACGCAGCCCTTACCTCACATACAGAGGCAGGACTCCAACAGTTGGTCAATAAGTTCTCAGAGGCATGCAATGATTTTGGTTTAACGATTAGCCTAAAAAAGACCAACATTATGAGACAAGGCACTGACCGCCTTCCAGCAATCTCCATTGAGGGAAACACCTTGGACGTCGTCGATGATTTCACCTACCTTGGCAGTAACATCACAAGCACACTCTCCCTGGATAAGGAAATAGGAACCAGAATCGGCAAGGCCGCATCATTAATGGCTAGGCTGAATCAAAGAGTGTGGAACAATGCGCAGCTCACAGATAGGATGAAAATCACTGTGTACCAGGCCTGCGTGCTCAGCACACTCCTCTACGGCAGTGAGTGCTGGGCGACCTAAGCCAAGCAAACAAAGCAGCTCAACAGCTTCCACTTACGATGCTTGCGTAGGATTCTACGCATCAAGTGGCAGGACAAGATCACCAATGTCGAGGTACTCAGAAGAAGCCATATGCTGAGTATGCACTCAATTCTGAGTGAGAGGCGCCTGCGGTGGTTAGGTCATGTCCGCAGGATAAGCTCGGAGCGCATTCCTAGGGCCTTGCTTTACGGTGAGCTGGCAACCGGTAAGAGAAAAAGAGGTCGCCCCTGCTTGCGCTTCAAGGACGTCTGCAAGAAAGACATGTCATTGGCACAGATAGACCTTAAAACGTGGGAGACCATTGCCGAGGAGCGCACCTCCTGGAGGGCAAAAGTGCGTGAGGGCATTCATGTCGCGGAAGCATCCCTCATAGCTTTGAGTGAAGAGAGAAGGGCCAGGAGAAAGGGCAGGGGGGGGCAGAGGAGCAGGAGCACACGCCATTGTCCCATGAGGACGGACGGTTGCCATACATACGAATAATAATATTGTTATACTGTATACATGTGGTATCATTATTTTATAGCGTGCGAAAGTTACTAGCAGCACAATCCAGCAAGCATTAGCTGACGGGGAGTCCATTTAAATTGATTGATTTGGTTCTTATAGAGCAGTAAGCTCCCGTAATTTAATGGGCAACCCCCTAAATGGTATCACCCGAAAAAAAAGAGAGTGCCCCAGGCTAATCAGTCTGGCAAATTGCAGCTCCGAGGTGCTCCCCTTCCAAGAAAAATAATGTTTAAATAAAAAAATTATGTGTCCATTATAGTGACATCAAGAACAGCACCACAGAAGTCCCCACCCCCCACTCCCACAAAACCAAAAAGAAAAAAAAGAGGGCGCCCCGAGCAACACAGTCTTACAGTCGGGGTGCCTTCAAAGTATATTGGGGGCTACAGTCGGAGTGTCTTCAAAGTATATGGGGGGCTACAGTCGGGGTGCCTTCAGAGTATATTGGGGGCTACAGTCGGGGTGCCTTCAGAGTATATTGGGGGCTACAGTCGGGGTGCCTTCAAAGTATATTGGGGGTTACAATCGGGGTGCCTTCAAAGTATATTGGGGGTTACAATCGGGGTGCCTTCAAAGTATATTGGGGGCTACAGTCGGGGTGCCTTCAAAGTATATTGGGGGCTACAGTCGGGGTGCCTTCAAAGTATATTGGGGGTTACAATCGGGGTGCCTTCAAAGTATATTTGGGGTTACAGTCGGGGTGCCTTCAAAGTATATTGGGGGCTACAGTCGGGGTGCCTTCAAAGTATATTGGGGGCTACAGTCGGGGTGCCTTCAAAGTATATTGGGGGCTACAGTCGGGGTGCCTTCAAAGTATATTGGGGGATACAGTCGGGGTGCCTTCAGAGTATATTGGGGGCTACAGTCGGGGTGCCTTCAAAGTATATTGGGGGCTACAGTCGGGGTGCCTTCAAAGTATATTAGGGGTTATATTTTCTTTATCAAAATTTGCTGCACGGTAATTCTAAACTGCTTCGCATGTATGGTGTGTGTGTGTGGTGTAGTTCATTAAAGGTGACTGTGGTGTAAATGACATTGCGTCACACAAAAGTCGCAACTTTCTGTCATAGTACTGTTTTATAGGTTATAGTTAGGTCCGTATTCAAGTATTGTCATACGTGATAATAATAATAAATAATAAATTGATAATTTGTATAGCGCTGTACCCCAGTAAGAAACTGGGCTCGCGCCGCTTTACATAAAGATAATAACATACATTTAATTACTTTAAAAATCTTGTTGATCCCATCTCGCATCTACCCAAATTTACCAAGAACTAAAAAAAGATGGGGGAGGGTGTGAATCCAATAATGAGAGCCAGCAGCTGTTTGGGACCACTCTCACCCAAGTCTAACTCTAGAATTACTAATAGAAGGTGAAAATTTAAGATATTACAAATTCAAAAATAGAGTTGTTAAAGCTATAAAGTTGTAAGTCTAATTCACGTGATATATTATAGATATAGAGCTAGCGGTATATTGTTCTGCCTGATAGATTGCTGTTTATTCGCTCGCCGCAAGTGGAGCAGACTATCGACAAATCAGTTTCTCTTTAAAATCCCGTCAGATGTACGCACCGTGTACATGTTTTGTACGCGTCCACGTCACCAGTCGTGTACACAGATAAGCCCGATCTTGACCCAGCTCTTAAACTCCGGAGTTGTCGTTCGTTCTTGTCCTTTTCTCGACATGGCTTATACGGCCCATACAAAGAGCTTAAGCTTGTCACTCCGTGTACTATATCATCATGTAGGGTTGTTTGAGCTATGGAGTTGAAGTCGTATTCCTCTTACCAATTGTAGCGGAGTCGGGAATAAGAATACATGCATGTGTTGTTGTTTGAAACGCCTTTTTATACATACTTAAGTGTTTGTAACATCTATTTGCACAAGTAAAGGTGATTGTAACACCTTTGATACATGTATTGCAGTTTGTAACACCTTTTTGTACATGCATTATTGTTTAAAAACTAAGAACCCATTGTACATGTTTTGTTGTTTGTAGCACATTTTGTTCTAATATTTATATTGTTGTTTTTAACCCGATTTATTCGTATGTTGTTGTATGTAACCCGATTTCTCGTATGTTGTTGTTTGTAACACATTTTTTTACCCATATCGTTGTTCTGTATTTCTTTTCATAAGCTTCAAAGCATTATTTCCCACCCAATGAGTCACGGTCAAGTTATTAATGGACGGAACGGGACACAGAAAATATCCTCTACTGATAGCTACGATTGCCAGAAGTCCGGTTTTGTACCGGACTGTCTGTATTACCGTTATTTTCCCAGTGAATAAAGTGAAGCAATACCGGACATTTTATATTTAAATAATACGGCTTTTTGTGTAGCCCATCGATAATTTCGACACTAGTGTCCGGTATTCTTGAGACAGCCGTCTGGCAACCTAACTGATACACAGAAAAACACCCCTACTGATAGATTCTCTTCATGTCTAAATATAGGTCATACGCCATAGCTCACACCCATGACGTCATAAGACAGTATTACCAAATAATGAGACCGTCTCTGCCCACTACTCCCGTTGGTGTGGAGGATGTGGTGTGGTGTGGAGGGTGTGGTGTGGAGGGTGTGGTGTGCAGGGTGTCGCTGCTGGCGAAGGTGCAATCCCCAGGTGGCGTTGTTGAGGGTGCACCGCCCCCCCTCTCCCCAGTTATATCGTCTTCCTACCACGGCTGCCAGCCGTCTGCTCCCTTTCATTCCTTGTGTTACTCTCACCACACCTTTCATTCATGTCAACACCCCGCTTACCCACCGCCTCCCCACGAGTTGACTCCCTTCCACACCATTGAGCTGACACTCGAGGTAACTTGAGCGCGCACACGCCATTTTTTAAAATAGTTGACTGACGCGATTTAATATACGCGACCCCCTCCCCCCACACTTTTCCAACCCCACCCTGTATCCCCCCACCCCCAATATTCAATACTTACATGACGGCACCGTGACTGTCAGTCCTAACTGAACCATTCACACCCCCCCCCCACGGCCAACATTGCACCTGTACTTTAACTACCATAAACAAACATGTGAAAGTAGACCGTATCAAAGTGGTGGGCTTGTCTTGTGTAGTGAACGTGGATATCAGGGAATACCTCGATCTGGGGACGTTATTTACAGGCAGTGTCAACTGGCTACTGCCGCAGAGATTCAAACATTCGAACATTCGGAGAACATAAGAAAAATTCTGTGACAAGACGACAAGCGGACAACTTTCAGGTTTGTGACTAGATCTTTTCTTTAGATTTAACGACTCGGTGGACAACTGTTGGCTACGGAGACGAGACCTGCGACTTTTATAACTGTATATCTATTACTATATCTATTTCTACATCTATTTCTAAATCTATTTCTACATCTATTTCTACATCTATTTCTACATCTATTTCTAAATCTATTTCTACATCTATTTCTATATCAATAGCTATCTATATTAAATCTATATCTTTATCTTTATACAGTTATATTTCTTATGTTGGTCAAATTCTAAATCTCAAAACTACAAAACAATAATGCTTCTTTTTCACCAGCAAACAAACAGTTTTTTTGTGTCTTTGTTTTAATGTGGAAATAAAATGAAATTATAACTTATCTTTTTTCACCCAAGATGGCATCTTGTACTTTCTTCTACAGCTTTGGTTTCAGTATGTTAAAATCTGAGATCAGTAAAGTAGAAGTAATACATACGACATTTAATTCAAACTTGGAAATACAATTCAACAATTTCACATTTAACACAACACTCAGATAGACACAGGGATTTAAAAAACAAAAACAAAAACAAAACAAAACAAACAAACAAACAAACAATCAAACAAAACAAACAATCAAACAAACAAACAAACAAAACAAACAATCATTTTTTGCTACATTACCGAGAACAAACACGTACAAATCCTTCTTCTTCCCGTCTAGCATTCGGGAGTGGAATCGGTTGCCCGAACATACTAGGAAAGCCCACATAGTATCAACATTTAAATTTAAAAAAAAATATTAAAAAATACAAGACTATACATAAATCATGGAAAGGGTAGAACGCAATAATCTTCTGTATAGAAGGAGCCTCTGTAATGAATCAGTGTTGACTGGTCATCATCAAAAGTGTTTCTGTCTGGTCCCGGCCTGGTGGAGTTGGCTGTGTTGAATTTGATAAAATTCTCATCTCTTATGGCTGCTGATCTTACTTGTTGTTGCATAAGGAACAAAGTTTTGATGATAAATCTTTTTTTACAAAGTTTAATTACGTGATGAAATAACGTCATGACCTCTCTGCACCCAAGTTTTCCTTGTGGACAGCCTCAGTGTGTGTTGTACTGGGCCAGGGATAAATCGTTTCTCTGGAGGTGAGTCCTACGATGTCGCTCTAGACTCGTTCGCTTGCAAGCCTTCTCAAAATTGACTTAAGATTTGCTCACTTAAGTTAATCAGCCGATAGAGGTGGCCCCAAGACTGCCTAAATAAATCCATCGATTGCTCCGAGTCTCGGCCAGGACGACTGCCCATAGGCGTATTGACAAAGTAAACACCGCTGGCACTGTGTGGGGGGTGGGAGGCAGGGGGTAGAGTTAGCGTTGATTAAGTAGTCTGCCATTTCTTCACATCTCCCTACTTAAAGAATATTCCAGGGGCGTATCATTGCTTCTGTTCATGTCTTGGGGCCTATAACCGTATATTTGTTTTTTCGAATATCGATATAAGGTGAGGAGGGGAGGTTGTGGGAAGGGGGCAGTCGCAATGACGTCACCATTCATTTTAAGCAAGAAGCATGATGTGTGTGGTAAGCGGGCAGTAGGGGGGGGGCTAGCATCATAGAAACGTCTAGGTGTGTGTTGGTTTAGTGTTAAGGACTAGGGTTAGGGTTGGGGATTATGTTTAGGGGTAAGGGTTTTCGGCAAGAGTTCTAAGCATTCATGACCTGCTCGAAGATGTCTTATTAAAAATACCTTTTTAAAATAAAAAAAATAATAATAAAATTGAACCATTCAGTTGGACACGCCTTGTTGGACACGCCTTTGATTAGCATGTTAGTTTGAAGCCCTGCAATATTAATTTCGTGTTGACGTCTAGTCTAGCCCTCCTCTTGAGAACCCCCACAGTTTTGAGAGTCCATCAATTGTGGGGAGCCCTCCATTCCATTCTTGAGAGTCCTTCCGTGTACTTGAACAAAGAAATGACTCTTAAAAGATCCCCCCCCCCAAGTCCTGTTGTCAGCGTTGATCCCTTGAGTTGTGATTTAAAACACTTTAAACCTTCATGTCAGTGTCCGACTTCCGTTCACCATTATTGTCCGGTGAGTTGGTGAATATTTCTCCCAGGATTGCTGGAACATGGCGTGGGATTTGTAGAGGGTGAACGTTTTATGTTTGACCTGATAGTTGGGGTGAGGGGGTGAGCGTGAGTCGAGATGTGGGGGAGGGGGGGCAGTCAGAGCCCATCGATCTTTGGACGTCTTGGCACCAAGACCTGACCGCCAGAGGTCAGGTGAGTGCGTGAAGGTTTTTGTGAATGTTGATTGGTCAGCTGTTAGATAGAAAAGTAAGTCTGCAGCTGGATTTGTAGATAAGTAGGTAGGTAGATGGGTTGGTTGGTAGATATGCAGATATTGAAAGTAAGTATATATGCGTTGTTGTTTGTTTGTTTTTTGTGTGTGTGTGTTTTTTTTTGCGTATGTATATTTTTTAAGCAAAGCGTAGGATCACAGCTTCTGGCTTGTGTAAGACGCTATATAGTTCTCAAATTAATTTATTATTATTGTTGTTATATCACCAGTATAGCATCGATTATCCGAAACGCCGCTTGCCTGAAATATGTCATTTTATTTTTAATTATCGTACGTTATACATAGTTCGTGGTACAGCGATCTGCCAATTTGTTACATGATAAGTACAGACCAGAAGAACCCTGCATTTCAGGGCCGTCATAACAACATGGTTGGGAGGGGGGTGACGGCACCCTCTCTAACACAAGTGACGGAAGCCTTGGCATAACCTTATAAGGGTTAAGGACCCATCCACCAAAGAAAACATAACTAAATTAGAACAAATTCAAAAAATGGCTGCAAGATGCATTACTCGAAATGTTAAAAACTGACCAGAGTAACACCATTAGTTAAATCATTAAACTTAGAAACGCTACATAGGATAGAAGAACAAATAATTAAGTAGTAATAATACATTAGACAATTAATTATGGCGATAAAACACAAAGATAATCTAATACAACACTTTGATGGACATAGAAATAAAAACAATTTTCTTATTCCGTATGCAAGAACAAACACATACGAATCATTCTTCCCGTCTGGCTGTCGGTTGTGAATGGGTTGCATGAACAAGCCAGGAAAACCGACGCACTATCAACATTTAAAACTCGGTACTTGTCGGTTAATTCATCGGAATACAATTTTAAATACTTTTATCAATTCGTTCACTTTTTAAGCTCCGTACATCTAGAAACTGCTTTCGTCATACAAGTATGACCTTCGCGAGGTATGTGACCAACTCTTAGCCAATCCTCTCATTCTTGGCGGACCAAATACAACCGCACTGAGCTGATGAAAACCTTTTGTTTTCGCTCAGAAAAATTGCAGTTGGTCGCGTTTGACCACAGCAACAGGTTTTTAATGGCATTTTTCGTGAGACTGACGACTGTTTTATGTTTACCCTTCCGGGTCGAATCCGGTTATGCCAATTATGACAGCCAATGTATGGGACAACATCGTGTCTGATCAACTGCGCGCGTACATTGAAGTTGGTAAAGTTCCTGGCTAGAGTCACCCAACTGTCAACCATTCCGTCACCTCTGTTATTCCAAACCGTGGAGCTAATATACAAACAAATTAAAGTTCACGGAAGCCTGCTAAGGAACGCAACAAACGTCATAACGGCAGTCACCGACACATGCTGAATTCATACATGTGTGAGTGTATGTGGCATACATGTGTGAGTGTATGTGGCATACATGTGTGAGTGTATGTGGCATACATGTGTGAGTGTATGTGGCATACATGTGTGAGTGTATGTGGCATAAATGTGTGAGTGTATGTGGCATACATGTGTGAGTGTATGTGGCATTATACATGTGTGAGTGTATGTGGCATACATGTGTGAGTGTATGTGGCATACATGTGTGAGTGTATGTGGCATACATGTATGAGTTTATGTGTCATACATGTATCAGTTTATCTGTCATACATGTATAAGTTTATGTGTCATACATGTGTGAGTGTATGTGTCATACAAGTGTGAGTGTATGTGACGGAATCATCAAACGTTCATCAGTTAAACACCATCCTGCAAAACAAGTATCTGCCTTGGACGCAAGTTTAAATTAGTAAATGGTGCATTAGATCTAAATGATTTTTCTAATTTTTACCTTTTAATAATTTCTTCATTTTGAACGTTTGAACTTTGATGAATAATGCTTTCAAATATTCGGGTGAATAGAACATTGTGTATAAAAAGTCATGCTTTGCCTTATCATTGTAAAATTGTTGTCGAGTGATTTAACCGACAAGTACCGAAACTTTAATAAAAATGTAAAATCAGACATAAACTATGGATAAGCGTAGGATGCAATAATCTTCTGAAAAGATAAAATAAAGGTTTAAATTTTTAAAATAAAATTTTTGAGAACCTTTATGTTAAGTGAGTTTTTTTTACTAGTTAATTTGGAAGCAGATTAAAGTCTCATGCCTATTTAAGAACTTAAGCGAATTGAAGTGCCCAGAGAGACATACGTCGGGAAACAAGCAAGTGTGCCCAAGTAATCAGTGTGCCCAACTATAGCCAATGTGCCCAACGAGCCATTGTGCCGACCATGCCTCAAGGCGCCACTGCTGTAAATTGACCAGAAATCTTATTTTTATAACCAATTTTTTAGTTGTTGTTGGTTTTTTTTTAATGACCGGTTCCGCCAGAATTTTTTTTAATCTTCATCTATTTTTATGTGTGGATATAATCACCTTTTCCCAGCAACAAAGATTGTTGGGGATAATAACGCCTGTTATGGATAATATGCCGGTTTTGCCTTAGATACGGGTACACTAGGTATCATGAATTGTAATCTCCCACTAATTCCTTCTGTCTATTGTTGGACCGGGGCCCACAGCATGAAACATAGAATTTCGGGTCCGGAAATAACTTTAAATTTTTCCACTGTCAAAAACAAGCATTAAATTGCGTGCCGCTAACACCAGAGAACCGCAGCACCCACCGGCAATCTATCATTTAGGACTACAACCTAATCGCATAATTTTATCGTTTCAGCACCTCAAAACAATAGATCACAGCTCTCGCATGTCGCCCACAGCCGAGTCGTCCGTGTACAAGCCGGAGGGCACCGTCCCGTACCGCTTCCCTCCCATCCGCAGCACCGCGTCCATCACGAGCACGGAGTCCACAGCCCTCGCCCGACGTCACGGCGAGGAGAGCGACGCCCCCCACCACCCCGCCT
>CALYLW010001312.1:0-159635 GCA_944989445.1 Ampullaceana balthica | reverse complement strand
ATCTAATGATGTTTTGTTTAGCTGATCTAATGATGTTTTGTTTAGCTGATCTAATGATGTTTTGTTTAGCTGATCTAATGATGTTTTGTTTAGCTGATCTAATGATGTTTTGTTTAGCTGATCTAATGATGTTTTGTTTAGCTGATCTAATGATGTTTTGTTTAGCTAATCTAATGATGTTTTGTTTAGCTGATCTAATGATGTTTTGTTTAGCTGATCTAATGATGTTTTGTTTAGCTGATCTAATGATGTTTTGTTTAGCTGATCTAATGATGTTTTGTTTAGCTGATCTAATGATGTTTTGTTTAGCTAATCTAATGATGTTTTGTTTAGCTAATCTAATGATGTTTTGTTTAGCTGATCTAATGATGTTTTGTTTAGCTGATCTAATGATGTTTTGTTTAGCTGATCTAATGATGTTTTGTTTAGCTAATCTAATGATGTTTTGTTTAGCTAATCTAATGATGTTTTGTTTAGCTGATCTAATGATGTTTTGTTTAGCTGATCTAATGATGTTTTGTTTAGCTGATCTAATGATGTTTTGTTTAGCGGGTCTAATGGTGTTTTGTTTAGCTGATCTAATGATGTTTTGTTTAGCTGATCTAATGATGTTTTGTTTAGCTGATCTAATGATGTTTTGTTTAGCTGATCTAATGATGTTTTGTTTAGCTGATCTAATGATGTTTTGTTTAGCTGATCTAATGATGTTTTGTTTAGCTGATCTAATGATGTTTTGTTTAGCTGATCTAATGGTGTTTTGTTTAGCTGATCTAATGATGTTTTGTTTAGCTATCTAATGATGTTTTGTTTAGCTGGGTCTAATGATGTTTTGTTTAGCTGATCTAATGATGTTTTGTTTAGCGGGTCTAATGATGTTTTGTTTAGCTGATCTAATGATGTTTTGTTTAGCGGGATCTAATGATGTTTTGTTTAGCTGATCTAATGATGTTTTGTTTAGCTGATCTAATGATGTTTTGTTTAGCTGATCTAATGATGTTTTGTTTAGCGGGTCTAATGATGTTTTGTTTAGCTGATCTAATGATGTTTTGTTTAGCTGATCTAATGATGTTTTGTTTAGCTGATCTAATGATGTTTTGTTTAGCTGATCTAATGATGTTTTGTTTAGCTGATCTAATGATGTTTTGTTTAGCTGATCTAATGATGTTTTGTTTAGCTGATCTAATGATGTTTTGTTTAGCTGATCTAATGATGTTTTGTTTAGCTGATCTAATGATGTTTTGTTTAGCTGATCTAATGATGTTTTGTTTAGCTGATCTAATGATGTTTTGTTTAGCTGATCTAATGATGTTTTGTTTAGCTGATCTAATGATGTTTTGTTTAGCGGGATCTAATGATGTTTTGTTTAGCTGATCTAATGATGTTTTGTTTAGCGGGTCTAATGATGTTTTGTTTAGCTGATCTAATGATGTTTTGTTTAGCTGATCTAATGATGTTTTGTTTAGCGGGTCTAATGATGTTTTGTTTAGCTGATCTAATGATGTTTTGTTTAGCTGATCTAATGATGTTTTGTTTAGCTGATCTAATGATGTTTTGTTTAGCTGATCTAATGATGTTTTGTTTAGCTGATCTAATGATGTTTTGTTTAGCTGATCTAATGATGTTTTGTTTAGCTGATCTAATGATGTTTTGTTTAGCTGATCTAATGATGTTTTGTTTAGCTGATCTAATGATGTTTTGTTTAGCTGATCTAATGATGTTTTGTTTAGCTGATCTAATGATGTTTTGTTTAGCTGATCTAATGATGTTTTGTTTAGCTGATCTAATGATGTTTTGTTTAGCTGATCTAATGGTGTTTTGTTTAGCTGATCTAATGATGTTTTGTTTAGCTGATCTAATGATGTTTTGTTTAGCTGATCTAATGATGTTTTGTTTAGCTGATCTAATGATGTTTTGTTTAGCTGATCTAATGATGTTTTGTTTAGCTGATCTAATGATGTTTTGTTTAGCTGATCTAATGATGTTTTGTTTAGCTGATCTAATGATGTTTTGTTTAGCTGATCTAATGATGTTTTGTTTAGCTGATCTAATGATGTTTTGTTTAGCTGATCTAATGGTGTTTTGTTTAGCTGATCTAATGATGTTTTGTTTAGCTGATCTAATGATGTTTTGTTTAGCGGGTCTAATGGTGTTTTGTTTAGCTGATCTAATGATGTTTTGTTTAGCTGATCTAATGATGTTTTGTTTAGCTGATCTAATGATGTTTTGTTTAGCTGATCTAATGATGTTTTGTTTAGCTGATCTAATGATGTTTTGTTTAGCTGATCTAATGATGTTTTGTTTAGCTGATCTAATGATGTTTTGTTTAGCTGATCTAATGATGTTTTGTTTAGCTGATCTAATGATGTTTTGTTTAGCTGATCTAATGATGTTTTGTTTAGCTGATCTAATGATGTTTTGTTTAGCTGATCTAATGATGTTTTGTTTAGCTGATCTAATGATGTTTTGTTTAGCTGATCTAATGATGTTTTGTTTAGCTGATCTAATGATGTTTTGTTTAGCTGATCTAATGATGTTTTGTTTAGCGGGATCTAATGATGTTTTGTTTAGCTGATCTAATGATGTTTTGTTTAGCTGATCTAATGATGTTTTGTTTAGCTGATCTAATGATGTTTTGTTTAGCTGATCTAATGATGTTTTGTTTAGCTGATCTAATGATGTTTTGTTTAGCTGATCTAATGATGTTTTGTTTAGCTGATCTAATGATGTTTTGTTTAGCTGATCTAATGATGTTTTGTTTAGCTGATCTAATGATGTTTTGTTTAGCTGATCTAATGATGTTTTGTTTAGCTGATCTAATGATGTTTTGTTTAGCTGATCTAATGATGTTTTGTTTAGCTGATCTAATGATGTTTTGTTTAGCTGATCTAATGATGTTTTGTTTAGCTGATCTAATGATGTTTTGTTTAGCTGATCTAATGATGTTTTGTTTAGCTGATCTAATGATGTTTTGTTTAGCTGATCTAATGATGTTTTGTTTAGCTGATCTAATGATGTTTTGTTTAGCTGATCTAATGATGTTTTGTTTAGCTGATCTAATGATGTTTTGTTTAGCGGGATCTAATGATGTTTTGTTTAGCTGATCTAATGATGTTTTGTTTAGCTGATCTAATGATGTTTTGTTTAGCTGATCTAATGATGTTTTGTTTAGCTGATCTAATGATGTTTTGTTTAGCTGATCTAATGATGTTTTGTTTAGCTGATCTAATGATGTTTTGTTTAGCTGATCTAATGATGTTTTGTTTAGCTGATCTAATGATGTTTTGTTTAGCTGATCTAATGATGTTTTGTTTAGCTGATCTAATGATGTTTTGTTTAGCTGATCTAATGATGTTTTGTTTAGCTAATCTAATGATGTTTTGTTTAGCTATCTAATGATGTTTTGTTTAGCTGATCTAATGATGTTTTGTTTAGCGGGTCTAATGATGTTTTGTTTAGCTGATCTAATGATGTTTTGTTTAGCTGATCTAATGATGTTTTGTTTAGCGGATCTAATGGTGTTTTGTTTAGCTGATCTAATGATGTTTTGTTTAGCTGATCTAATGATGTTTTGTTTAGCTGATCTAATGATGTTTTGTTTAGCTGATCTAATGATGTTTTGTTTAGCGGGTCTAATGGTGTTTTGTTTAGCTGATCTAATGATGTTTTGTTTAGCGGGTCTAATGATGTTTTGTTTAGCGGGTCTAATGATGTTTTGTTTAGCTGATCTAATGATGTTTTGTTTAGCTGATCTAATGATGTTTTGTTTAGCTGATCTAATGATGTTTTGTTTAGCTGATCTAATGATGTTTTGTTTAGCTGATCTAATGATGTTTTGTTTAGCTGATCTAATGATGTTTTGTTTAGCTGATCTAATGATGTTTTGTTTAGCTGATCTAATGATGTTTTGTTTAGCTGATCTAATGATGTTTTGTTTAGCTGATCTAATGATGTTTTGTTTAGCTGATCTAATGATGTTTTGTTTAGCTGATCTAATGATGTTTTGTTTAGCTGATCTAATGATGTTTTGTTTAGCTGATCTAATGGTGTTTTGTTTAGCTGATCTAATGATGTTTTGTTTAGCGGGTCTAATGGTGTTTTGTTTAGCTGATCTAATGATGTTTTGTTTGAGCTAATCTAATGATGTTTTGTTTAGCGGGTCTAATGGTGTTTTGTTTAGCTGATCTAATGATGTTTTGTTTAGCTGATCTAATGATGTTTTGTTTAGCTGATCTAATGGTGTTTTGTTTAGCTGATCTAATGATGTTTTGTTTAGCGGGTCTAATGGTGTTTTGTTTAGCTGATCTAATGATGTGTTATTGAGCTAATCTAATGATGTTTTGTTTAGCTGATCTAATGATGTTTTGTTTAGCTGATCTAATGATGTTTTGTTTAGCTGATCTAATGATGTTTTGTTTAGCTGATCTAATGATGTTTTGTTTAGCTGATCTAGTGATGTTTTGTTTAGCTGATCTAATGATGTTTTGTTTAGCTGATCTAATGATGTTTTGTTTAGCTAATCTAATGATGTTTTGTTTAGCTGATCTAATGATGTTTTGTTTAGCTGATCTAATGATGTTTTGTTTAGCTGATCTAATGATGTTTTGTTTAGCTGATCTAATGATGTTTTGTTTAGCTGATCTAATGATGTTTTGTTTAGCTGATCTAATGATGTTTTGTTTAGCTGATCTAATGATGTTTTGTTTAGCTAATCTAATGATGTTTTGTTTAGCTGATCTAATGATGTTTTGTTTAGCTGATCTAATGATGTTTTGTTTAGCGGGTCTAATGGTGTTTTGTTTAGCTGATCTAATAATGTGTTATTGAGCTAATCTAATGATGTTTTGTTTAGCTGATCTAATGATGTTTTGTTTAGCTGATCTAATGATGTTTTGTTTAGCGGGTCTAATGGTGTTTTGTTTAGCTAATCTAATGATGTTTTGTTTAGCTAATCTAATGATGTTTTGTTTAGCTGATCTAATGGTGTGTTGTATCGTTAAGCAACCTCTATTTATGATGTATTGTTTAGCTGATCTAAAGTTTGATGTTTTGGCGTTTAGCGGGTCAAATGGTGTTTGTAGTTAGCTGAGCTAATAGATGTGTTATTGAGCTAATCTAGATGGCTCGAGTTCGTGTTTAGCTGACTCTATGAACGATTTTGATTTCGCTGTCTACGCCCTTTTGAAATCCCGCGAGTACTAATGGAGAAATATTGTTTAGCCAAATCTAATGATGTTTTAGTTTATAGCAGACTAATATGTAAAGATAATGAGCAAAGATCAATAGAAGGGTAATGACTTTGCTGGCAGGGACCTAATCTAATGATGTTTTGTCAGCATGATCTAATGATGCTTTGTGCTTTAGCTAAACTGAATGTAACAAATTTAGTTTAGCAGATCTACATGACATGTATTGTAAAGTCCTACGACTTATGGTGATATGTCGACATCCTATGCATCCATTTAGCTCGCTCCTGATTGTCTTTTGTTTGTAGCTCATCTATATTACACGACCATTACAAATGTACTATTAGCTGATCCAGACTGTAATGTCTATTGTGTTTTAGGACTGGTGTCTGAAACGAGTGTTTTCATACGACTTAGTACTAATCTGGGTAATGAACTGTCTAACGGTTGGTCCTTCGTGGCCGGGACCTACATAATATGTTTTGAAGATTAGCAGTCAATGGCGTCTGTTAAGCTGAGATTTCTAATGATGTAACTATAAAGTATAGACACATGATCTATGATGCTTGACCTATAGCTGATCTATAGGCTTATGTGATATGCAACCATCAGCATCCCATTTAGCTCGGGGGCCCTTAATGTCATTTTTTTATCCATTTTTATTTTACATAATAACAAATAATCCCATATTATCATCCTTAAAATAAATATAAATAAATATATACCCCTCTAAAACCTCACTACCCACCACAATTTCTCTTTACAAATACTACCCACACCATCAACCACCACCCTAACCCCCCACCCAAAACAACCAACCCACAACCCACACTCCCACAAAACAAAAATCTCCATACACCACCCACCCCACCAACAACACCCAACCACCCCATCACAAACCACACAACCCCACCCCCCACCCCCCCCCCCCCCCCCCCCCCCCCACACCCCCCCCCCCCCCCCCCCAACAACCCACCCCCCCCCTACCCCCCCCCCCCCCCTAACCCCCACTCCCCCACACCCCCCCCCCCCCCCCACACCCCCCCACCCCCCCCCTCCCAACTACCCCCCCCCACCCAACAAAAAATTACAATGCTATGTTTTGTTTAGCTGATCTAATGATGTTTTGTTTAGCTGATCTAATGATGTTTTGTTTAGCTGATCTAATGATGTTTTGTTTAGCTGATCTAATGATGTTTTGTTTAGCTGATCTAATGATGTTTTGTTTAGCTGATCTAATGATGTTTTGTTTAGCTGATCTAATGATGTTTTGTTTAGCTAATCTAATGATGTTTTGTTTAGCTGATCTAATGATGTTTTGTTTAGCTGATCTAATGATGTTTTGTTTAGCTGATCTAATGATGTTTTGTTTAGCTAATCTAATGATGTTTTGTTTAGCTAATCTAATGATGTTTTGTTTAGCGGGTCTAATGGTGTTTTGTTTAGCTGATCTAATGATGTTTTGTTTAGCTGATCTAATGATGTTTTGTTTAGCGGGTCTAATGGTGTTTTGTTTAGCTGATCTAATGATGTTTTGTTTAGCTGATCTAATGATGTTTTGTTTAGCTGATCTAATGGTGTTTTGTTTAGCTAATCTAATGATGTTTTGTTTAGCTAATCTAATGATGTTTTGTTTAGCTGATCTAATGGTGTTTTGTTTAGCTCATCTAATGATGTTTTGTTTAGCGGGTCTAATGGTGTTTTGTTTAGCTGATCTAATGATGTTTTGTTTAGCGGGTCTAATGATGTTTTGTTTAGCTGATCTAATGATGTTTTGTTTAGCGGGTCTAATGATGTTTTGTTTAGCTGATCTAATGATGTTTTGTTTAGCGGGTCTAATGATGTTTTGTTTAGCTGATCTAATGATGTTTTGTTTAGCGGGTCTAATGATGTTTTGTTTAGCTAATCTAATGATGTTTTGTTTAGCGGGTCTAATGATGTTTTGTTTAGCTGATCTAATGATGTTTTGTTTAGCGGGTCTAATGATGTTTTGTTTAGCTGATCTAATGATGTTTTGTTTAGCTGATCTAATGATGTTTTGTTTAGCTGATCTAATGATGTTTTGTTTAGCTGATCTAATGATGTTTTGTTTAGCTGATCTAATGATGTTTTGTTTAGCTGATCTAATGATGTTTTGTTTAGCGGGTCTAATGGTGTTTTGTTTAGCTGATCTAATGATGTTTTGTTTAGCTGATCTAATGATGTTTTGTTTAGCGGGTCTAATGATGTTTTGTTTAGCTGATCTAATGATGTTTTGTTTAGCTAATCTAATGATGTTTTGTTTAGCGGGTCTAATGATGTTTTGTTTAGCTGATCTAATGATGTTTTGTTTAGCTGATCTAATGATGTTTTGTTTAGCTGATCTAATGATGTTTTGTTTAGCTGATCTAATGATGTTTTGTTTAGCTGATCTAATGATGTTTTGTTTAGCTGATCTAATGATGTTTTGTTTAGCTGATCTAATGATGTTTTGTTTAGCTGATCTAATGATGTTTTGTTTAGCTGATCTAATGATGTGTTATTGAGCTGATCTAATGATGTTTTGTTTAGCTGATCTAATGATGTTTTGTTTAGCGGGTCTAATGATGTTTTGTTTAGCTGATCTAATGATGTTTTGTTTAGCTGATCTAATGATGTTTTGTTTAGCTGATCTAATGATGTTTTGTTTAGCTGATCTAATGATGTTTTGTTTAGCTGATCTAATGATGTTTTGTTTAGCTGATCTAATGATGTTTTGTTTAGCTGATCTAATGATGTTTTGTTTAGCTAATCTAATGATGTTTTGTTTAGCTGATCTAATGATGTTTTGTTTAGCGGGTCTAATGATGTTTTGTTTAGCTGATCTAATGATGTTTTGTTTAGCTGATCTAATGATGTTTTGTTTAGCTGATCTAATGGTGTTTTGTTTAGCTGATCTAATGATGTTTTGTTTAGCTGATCTAATGATGTTTTGTTTAGCTGATCTAATGATGTTTTGTTTAGCTGATCTAATGATGTTTTGTTTAGCTGATCTAATGATGTTTTGTTTAGCTGATCTAATGATGTTTAGTTTGCTGATCTAATGATGTTTTGTTTAATGGAAATGGTCACATTATCTCTTTAGTTTTATTGACATCGTCTTGTTATCATTTACTGTTTAAGTGTCTTACTTGTGCCGGTGATGTTGCTTCTGTGTGTACACGTGTGTGTGTGTGTGTGTGTGTGTGTGTACGCGCGAGTTAGTGCGTTAGTACTTCTCATGTGTTTTTTTTTCGTTTTTGTTAATACTCTTTCTTTTTTTGCCTGGCAAATTAAATGGGAAATGTCAAACTAGCTGCGAAATGACTTGTTTTTGACCTGCCAAACTAGCTGGGAAATGACTACTTTTGGACCTGCCAAACTAGCTGGGAAATGACTACTTTTGGACCTGCCAAACTAGCTGGGAAATGACTACTTTTGGACCTGCCAAACTAGCAGGGAAATGACTAATTTTGGACCTGCCAAACTAGATGTGAAATGACTACTTTTGGACCTGCCAAACTAGCTGGGAAATGACTAATTTTGGACCTGCCAAACTAGCTGTGAAATGACTACTTTTGGACCTGCTTAACTAGCTGGCTGTACCACACTTGTGGCTCCACCACACGTGTACCACACTGACGCTGTACCAGACTTGTGGCTCCACCACACGTGTACCACACTGAAGCTGTACCAGATTTTTGTTCTGACAGATCTACACCATTTAGATTTAAATTCTCAAAGAATTGGCTATGGCCTTGACCTCCTGTTTTGCTTAGCATCCTATGTCTCGGATAAGGCCGCTCTATTGAGAGGTTAAATAAATTAACCTTTTGGTCACGTGACGTGTCATAACTTGCTGATAACACTCTGGTAAATTATACCACGTGACATGTCGGCCATATCTTGACGTGGAGTTAGCGCATGTCTCGAGAAGTTTGTTGACATATCGGGTGACGTCACTTTGTTGACAAAAATGATTCAACTAAATCAGAAGCGCATTTCTACAAAAGAATTTATGTAAGGTGACCAGACGTCCCGATTTAGGCGTGACAGTCCCGATTTCAGACCTCCTGTTCCCCGCTAACTGGTGTCTGTTTACGGTTTTGTTTGGTATTCTCGATTTTCGAAATGCTGTGCTGTCTAAGATCAAAGATGGTGGTGGTTGAGTGTAGTGGCGGGTATGGGCATGTAGTGGCGGGTAGAGGCGCTCAGATCAACCTTGTTCATTGTTGTTGCACGCGTAGTGTCGTTTCAACCAGAATCTCATAAGAACAGCACAGATTTAGATTACAAAGTCAAGTAAAAATGTGTAATTTCTCAATCGTCTAAAAGTTCTAAGACTTTCTATTAATGCCACGCTAAAATGTACAAAATTATTCAAACTGTGCTAAATTCATTAGGCAATGAAATTCATTAAAGAATCTAGGGGCCAGGAGATTTAATCAGTTCCCTCGACTCAGTGGCGTAGCTAGAACTTTTGCCGCCCGGGGCGGTCTCCAATTTGCCGCCCTTTTTAGGGGCCGGCCATAAATGACGTCACGCACCCGGGGGGGGGGAGTCATACATTTGTGACAATGTGTGACGAGGAGGGTGTGTTTAAGAAATGTGACGTCACGTAAAAACGCGCAACTTTAAATAAAATTTTCACGTAAATATTTTATTACGACACTTTATTTAAAGACGTTTAGGTAAAACGCGTGTTACGATATTAGAGTGCAGCCTTACACTAAAAACATACTTATATGACAAAAATTTGATTTTAAAAATGCTCATTTTCATATAGAAAATATGACTTTTATGGTTGGGAAGGGGGGGGGAGTGGATGGTTACAAAGCTTTGTGACGTCATATTGAAGAAGGGGTCTAAGTTGTTGTGACGATGTGTGACGAGGGGGGGGGAGTGAAAAATCAACCAAAATCGCGTGACATCATTTATGGATGGCCACTTAGTCGATTATATGATTGTTTTTATAAATTAGCGGCTGGATAGCGAAGTCATTAGTGCGCTGGCCTCACAAAGCTGAGGGGCGTGGGATCGAGCCCACGCAAAGCCACAATATAAATGATACGCTAAGAAAGTCCTCCGCTGACCCCTGAAAGGGAATTAGGGCACCCACCAGGTATAAACAAGCCCCGAGTAAGCTCTAATGGAAACATTAGGATCCCCTACTACCATCGGTCATGGTACTTACTTACTTGCTTACTTTTATAAATTAATAAACATGAATATATAATTGTAATTGAAACGAAGTAAAGGTTTACCATTGTATGCCATATTTATGTAGCAAGTAATAAAAGAGGCCGCATAAGATGAATAACTACACATTTATAAAAAAAAATGCAAGATACTTTTTTTTTAAAGCCACAAGAAAGTTACTGAGGTCGCAGGTTCCCTCATGAGACAAAACATATTCCAAATTTACACCCTAAAAACAATACCAATTAATATTCTTTTATTAAATATCATTATAAATAAATGATTTTTTTTACAAAGAAATATTATACATTAGCATGAAAACATTTTTATGCATTTACTTTCCTTACTTTCATAATAGAAAAATTGTGAATTATGCTATCAGAATTTAAATTATTTGTAATATCTTGTTCTTTGGACAATATTGCAAGATTTTGTTGTCTTAAATCGCTCATTGTGGAACAAAGATAATTTTTTTATCAACTTCAGTTTGGAGAAGCTCCTTTCACAACTAGCGACACTGATAGCAATTGTTGAAAAAATTCATAGCAAAATTACAACTTTGGGTACAGAATTTTTCAATCTATACTGTTGAATATATTGTAATTAATAAGGGGGCCTTTCAATTTTCTAACGTAATGCCTCTCCTTGTTGTGTTGGAACAGCCATAAAAAACTGGATCCTTTTACTTTCAATATTTAAATGTCCTTTATCAATGTCAATAAAGTAATTTATTTGATGTTCAAATGCTTCATTTAGTAGGTAACATGGTATTATATACGACTATTTTCTTGCAAGGACTTGCAACTCATCAAATCGTTCTTTTATAATTCCATCCATGGATAAAAACATTTCTCGTTTTACTTCTTGTTCTAAAGATAGAACCACGTCTTCTTAATTTTCTCCACTCATATTTTTAACGCAATTTCCCTTGGAAATTTGAAATGTCCGGCCTGTCTTTTCGAGCTTTGAACAGCAACTCCTCCTGAACCATACCGGGTCTTTTGCTAATATGTTAAGGAGGTTCCAAGGATGCGCACATGCCAAAAAAATTACCAAAAATGATTACTGGATTTCCTGAAGAAAAAAAATCAATAATATTTAGAACAATGTTGGAGAAGGAATTTTTGAAAAAAATCTCTTTTGGTTCGACTCCCGTAATTTTAGCAGCAATTTGTAGTTAGCAATTGTTTTGTTTAGTTTCAGAATTATTGATTTGAAATGACTTTTAATGTAATCTAGAATGATAGTTAATGGGGTTTTCCCCGCTTTGTGAATGCTAATGTTAGACTGTTGCGCGGTGCGCATTATATTGACACATTCTTGGTGTGACTCTAGAATGATTTCTCTTGAATACAAAAATAGGAAATTATTTGTTGGAAATTGCGTTTAAATACTCTTTCGAGTTTTTATTACTTGTTTTTTCCTTCTAACTCCGCATTAAGTTGACATCTCCAACTCTTCACAAATTGTTTGGCTGATATTACAGCTTTTTCTATTAGCACATCTGTTTGTTCCATGCATTAGGTTTGCATTAATTAAAAAAATTGACTAGTTTCCATAAATTGAGATAAGATAGAAACGAAAAGGATTGCATTGAATTGAGTATAATTCCAGCATCTGATCTCGTTTTACTACGGAAGTTACTTCTTCAGATATCAATTTTGCAAGACGCTTGGAATTTTAAAGTATGTCTTTTTCGAAATTATTTATGCTATTGTGGTGTTTATTAAAGGAGAAATTTGAATATATTCATATTCTTGTCATAAATCTTAATAATTTTCCATAAATAGAAGAATTCAAATTATTTACACATTACTTTAATTGAAAAGGCGTAACATTTTTAATGAATAACCGTATTTTAATTAAAAACACAAATTATTTGTGCTACTTTAGTGCAATAAAACCAAAATAAATTTAATTACCTTACAATAATTTTCAGAAAACTGAAACAATAATATAAATTACTACTTGCGGGTTAAACACAATATTTGAACCACCACGCCGTGTATGTACTTGTTCGCGCATCATTCTGCGCATGTCAAAATTCCACGTATAAACTGCCATGGCGATATTAATAGCACATATTATTTGGCCCAGCGGTGATGTGTTTTTTTGTGTCGTTTTCTTATAAAAGCGTCATCTTTGACGTATACTGCATACTTTTCCAAACAAATCGATACCTTTTTTGATCTATTAAAAAACTTTGAAGGCTTTTGCGTTAGTTATAACATCCACTATGTAATCAAACAAATGTTGTGCCAATCCGTTAATTAAGACTAGAAATTACGAATATGCTTGTTTCACCTTGGTTTTCCCCCTTCAAAAGAAAAAGGGCGGTTGTCGGAAATGGGTGTACTTTTCAATACCCACAAATGCCGCCCTCTGAATGTGTGCTGCCCTGGGCGGACCACCCCCACCGCCGCCCCCCCCTAGCTACGCCACCACCTCGACTTCAGCATGGCTTTGACCTGATTAGGTAACCCCCTCCCTTACCCTCCTTCATTTATGTGAATTAAATCCCCTGGGAAGTGCTCAGTTCCTCATTATTGATTTTTTTTTGCTAAGACCGCGAGTCAAAATCTCAGAGCCCTTGGATGGATTACCTGATGGACAATGAATTACAGGGAGATCTAACAAATGTTGGCAGTAGGGTTAGGGTTAGGTCATTACGGACTCAGATTGCTGCTGTAACCCCCGATGTCCGTATTTCTAGCAGTTCACTACCAGCGTATTACAGCCAATTTTCTCTTTATGCTGCGCGGCCGTGCAGATATCCGACCGACGTCGCGCATCAGTTTAGAAATACCGCGCAGCAATTTTTTTATAAGTACACTATAATATCTGTGTTTGTGGGGTGCACAATTTATCATAAAAAATTAGATGCTGTGCTGCTTTGCACGCAGGTATGTTATTCTGCGCACGGACCAATGAATCTTGGAGGGCCCATTGGTTACTACTAAACATGATTAGAAGCATAACTTTTCTAGATGTGTCATGATACCAAGAGAATTCTAATTATTCGATTGCAATTTTATTCTACATTGGCTATTCGGACTCAAATCTTCATAAAATGTAAACTTTTACTTTAAATCTCATGTTAGTATCGTTCTGGGTTTGTACCTGAATAGACAGATTTCTGTGACAGGCATGACATATCTACTTCTGTGACAGACACGAAAGACATATTTCGGTGGACAGACACGACAGACATATTTGTGTAGCAAGTACAACAAACGTATTTATGTGACAGGTACAACAAACATATTTCTGTGACAGGTACACAAGACATATTTCTGTGACAGGTACAAAAGACATATTTCTGTGACAGGTATAACAAAGAGATATCTGTGACAGATACTACAAACAGATCAGATATCTGTGACAGGTCCAACAGACATATTTTTCTGTGACAGGTATTTTTGAACGAGTCGACAATGTCCTTTTTGAACTTGTAAGAAGCCATGAAACTAATAAATCTTATCTCACGCCATATGCATACACAATCCCTTGCCTTTGTATGTAAACAAAACAACTTGATCTCGCGTAATCACGTGTACTTAATCTGAGATGTCCTGTTTCGTTCTGTTGACAGTTCAAGAGTTGCTACAAGATATTCTGGACAAGACTTGCTTCTTCAGTGAGAACTCACAGGTAAGTACGTTGTGCGGGGAGGGGGTGGGTGGTAAACATTTGGGGGTCGGGGGTCATTTGGTGTGCGCATGTTGACAAACATACAGCAGAACCATTATATCATGTTGAAGTGAAACTTACTGTAGAACCATTATATCATGATGAAGTCAAACGTTCTGTAGAACCATTATATCATGTTGAAGTCAAACATACGGTAGAACCATTATATCATGTTGAAGTCAAACATACTTTAGAACCATTATATCATGTTGAAGTCAAACATACGGTAGAACCATTATATCATGTTGAAGTCAAACATACTGTAGAACCATTATATCATGTTGAAGTCAAACATACGGTAGAACCATTATATCATGTTGAAGTCAAACATACGGTAGAACCATTATATCATGTTGAAATCAAACATACGGTAGAACCATTATATCATGTTGAAGTCAAACATACGGTAGAACCAGTATATCATGTTGAAGTCAAACATACTTTAGAACCATTATATCATGTTGAAGTCAAACATACGGTAGAACTTAGAACCATTATATCATGTTGAAGTCAAACATACTGTAGAACCATTATATCATGTTGAAGTCAAACATACGGTAGAACCAGTATATCATGTTGAAGTCAAACATACTTTAGAACCATTATATCATGTTGAAGTCAAACTTTCTGTAGAACCATTATATCATGTTGAAGTCAAACATACTTTAGAACCATTATATCATGTTGAAGTCAAACATACGGTAGAACCATTATATCATGTTGAAGTCAAACATACTGTAGAACCATTATATCATGTTGAAGTCAAACATACTTTAGAACCATTATATCATGTTGAAGTCAAACATACTGTAGAACCATTATATCATGTTGAAGTCAAACATACGGTAGAACCATTATATCATGTTGAAGTCAAACTTTCTGTAGAACCATTATATCATGTTGAAGTCAAACATACTTTAGAACCATTATATCATGTTAAAGTCAAACATACGGTAGAACCATTATATCTTGTTGAAGTCAAACATACTTTAGAACCATTATATCATGTTGAAGTCAAACATACTTTAGAACCATTATATCATGTTGAAGTCAAACTTTCTGTAGAACCATTATATCATGATGAAGTCAAACGTTCTGTAGAACCATTATATCATGTTGAAGTCAAACATACGGTAGAACCATTATATCATGTTGAAGTCAAACATACGGTAGAACCATTATATCATGTTGAAGTCAAACATACTGTAGAACCATTAAACCATTTTGAAGTCAAACATTCGGTAGAACCATTATATCATTTTGAAGTCAAACATACTGTAGAACCATTAAACCATTTTGAAGTCAAACATACGGTAGAACCATTGTATCATGTTGAAGTCAAACATACGGTAGAAACATTATTTCATGTTGAAGTCAAACATACTGTAGAACCATTATATCATGTTGAAGTCAAACATACGGTAGAACCATTATATCATGTTGAAGTCAAACATACCGTAGAACCATTATATCATGTTGAAGTCAAACATACTGTAGAACCATTATATCATGTTGAAGTCAAACATACGGTAGAACCATTATATCATGATGAAGTAAAACATACGGTAGAACCATTATATCATTTTGAAGTCAAACATACTGTAGTACCATGATATCATGATGAAGTCAAACATACGGTAGAACTTAGAACCATTATATCATGTTGAAGTCAAACATACGGTAGAACTTAGAACCATTATATCATGTTGAAGTCAAACATACGGTAAAACCATTATATCATGTTGAAGTCAAACATACTGTAGAACCATTATATAATTTTGAAGTCAAACATACGGTAGAACCATTATATCATGTTGAAGTCAAACTTTCTGTAGAACCATTATATCATGTTGAAGTCAAACATACGGTAGAACCAGTATATCATGTTGAAGTCAAACATACGGTAAAACCATTATATCATGTTGAAGTCAAACATACGGTAGAACCATTATATCATGATGAAGTCAAACATACTGTAGAACCATTATATCATGTTGAAGTCAAACATACTGTAGAACCATTATATCATGTTGAAGTCAAACATACGGTAGAACCATTATATCATGTTGAAGTCAAACATAATGTAGAACCATTATATCATGATGAAGTCAAACTTTCTGTAGAACCATTATATCATGTTGAAGTCAAACATACTTTAGAACCATTATATCATGTTGAAGTCAAACATACTGTAGAACCATGATATCATGATGAAGTCAAACATACGGTAGAACTTAGAACCATTATATCATGTTGAAGTCAAACATACGGTAGAACCATTATATCATGATGAAGTCAAACATACGGTAGAACCATTATATCATGTTGAAGTCAAACATACTGTAGAACCATTATATCATGATGAAGTCAAACATACGGTAGAACCATTATATCATTTTGAAGTCAAACATACTGTAGTACCATGATATCATGATGAAGTCAAACATACGGTAGAACTTAGAACCATTATATCATGTTGAAGTCAAACATGCGGTAGAACCATTATATCATGTTGAAGTCAAACATACGGTAGAACCATTATATCATGATGAAGTCAAACATACGGTAGAACCATTATATCATGATGATGTCAAACATACGGTAGAACCATTATATCATGTTGAAGTCAAACATACGGTAGAACCATTATATCATGTTGAAGTCAAACATACGGTAGAACCATTATATCATGATGAAGTCAAACATACGGTAGAACCATTATATCATGTTGAAGTCAAACTTTCTGTAGAACCATTATATCATGTTGAAGTCAAACATACGGTAGAACCATTATATCATGTTGAAGTCAAACTTTTTGTAGAACCATTTTATCATGATGAAGTCAAACATACGGTAGAACCATTATATCATGTTGAAGTCAAACATACTTTAGAACCATTATGTCATGTTGAAGTCATACATACGGTAGAACCATTATATCATGTTGAAGTCAAACTTTCTGTAGAACCATTATATCATGTTGAAGTCAAACATACGGTAGAACCATTATATCATGTTGAAGTCAAACATACGGTAGAACCATTATATCATGATGAATCAAACATTACTTATCCTACAACAAATATCATCCTACGTTACTTGGCCCAACAGTTGGCTAGTGAGATCATTTACTTGTCTCCGTCTCTTGAGACTCCCTGGGCGTCACAGTGCGTGTCAGGCCTGACACGAGGGCCACAGGCAAAGAGTAAACTGAACAATATGCAAGACATATACGCTGTGAATTTGTGGAACATAAAAAAAATATTGCTGCCCCTGTATGTATGGATGATGTCTAAAATTTTCTAACATATAATTGCCCCTATTAACTTGGCTGACATTAGGCTCCAACATCCGACAGTAAGCTCAAATCATGAGGAAAAGCTGACTTGGAGACTCGTGATGATGACGTAGTTTCCTCCCCGGATTGCGAAGAATGCGTGGAATGTACGGGTCGATTTTCTGTTAGCTTCTCTTATAGGTGGCGCTGAAATAAAAAGCTAATTAGTAGACGTGCCACAACGCGTCCCAACTCCACAAGTAAAAACACAGCGACCACTTTTCAACTTGTCAAAACGGTTTGCCATGGCGATTATGTTCAAGTACCCGACCGTTTCTCTTCAAACACAATTAGATTTATTTTAAATCCTTTATATTAACTTCACGGTCTTGTCTGTCTGTCGTAGTCGCGCCCGCGGAAAAACAAAAGTAAAAAATGACCCACTTCCCGGGATCCTAACGAGTTGAAATTTTGCACATAGACTTTTTTCACCTAACAATGCATTCTATCAAAATTTCAGATCGATGGAATGTACCGTAATTAAATTAATTAATTTATAGAGTATCTCTATGTTGCATGTAAATGTTTGTGCTAAACAGTGATGGCGAATCTTTGTGGGGCCGCGTGCCCAACATTCAATTAAAACCTACTTTTATATACCAAAGTGCCAACACAAAGTGCCAACAAGGTGGTTTGATTAAGGAAGTATTACTTGAAGTAATATTTTAGTTGCGTGCTGTCTGTGGCACGCGTGGCATAGATTCGCCATCACCGTGCTAGACTGTCGCGTGGTGCGTATCATATTGAACATACTTTTATAATATTTTCCCGATCTTTAAATCTTTTATGCTAGTGTGTCGCACGGTGCGTATTCATTGAACATAATGAATACTATTAGTTATGTCTCATATATGAGGGATTTATTGTCACAAACATTTTTACGGGTTGTTTAATTGTTGTTGTTGGTTTCATTGGGACGGGTGCGGGGCGGGCGTAGAATTTGATGATGGATTAATTGTAGGATATTTAGGGTTACACGCAGGGAACATGATACTGAAGGGCTCAGACCCAGTCAGGTTAGGTAGAAATGAAGTTGTTAACCATGGTATTGTTACACGCATAGAACATGATACTGAAGGGCTCAGACCCAGTCAGGTTAGGTAGAAATGAAGTTGTTAACCATGTTATTGTTACACGCACGGAACATGATACTGAAGGGCTCAGACCCAGTCAGGTTAGGTAGAAATGAAGTTGTTAACCATGGTATTGTTACACGCATGTAACATGATACTGAAGGGCTCAGACCCAGTCAGGTTAGGTAGAAATGAAGTTGTTAACCATGGTATTGTTACACGCATGTAACATGATACTGAAGGGCTCAGACCCAGTCAGGTTAGGTAGAAATGAAGTTGTTAACCGTGTTATTGTTACACGCACGGAACATGATACTGAAGGGCTCAGACCCAGTCAGGTTAGGTAGAAATGAAGTTTTTAACCATGGTATTGTTACACGCATGTAACATGATACTGAAGGGCTCAGACCCAGTCAGGTTAGGTAGATATGAAGTTGTTAACCATGGTATTGTTACACGCATGGGACATGATACTGAAGGGCTCAGACCCAGTCAGGTTAGGTAGAAATGAAGTTGTTAACCATGGTATTGTTACACGCATGTAACATGATACTGAAGGGCTCAGACCCAGTCAGGTTAGGTAGAAATGAAGTTGTTAACCATGTTATTGTTACACGCACGGAACATGATACTGAAGGGCTCAGACCCAGTCAGGTTAGGTAGAAATGAAGTTGTTAACCATGGTATTGTTACACGCATGTAACATGATACTGAAGGGCTCAGACCCAGTCAGGTTAGGTAGAAATGAAGTTGTTAACCATGGTATTGTTACACGCATGGAACATGATACTGAAGGGCTCAGACCCAGTCAGGTTAGGTAGAAATGAAGTTGTTAACCATGGTATTGTTACACGCATGTAACATGATACTGAAGGGCTCAGACCCAGTCAGGTTAGGTAGAAATGAAGTTGTTAACCATGTTATTGTTACACGCACGGAACATGATACTGAAGGGCTCAGACCCAGTCAGGTTAGGTAGAAATGAAGTTGTTAACCATGTTATTGTTACACGCATGGAACATGATACTGAAGGGCTCAGACCCAGTCAGGTTAGGTAGAAATGAAGTTGTTAACCATGTTATTGTTACACGCACGGAACATGATACTGAAGGGCTCAGACCCAGTCAGGTTAGGTAGAAATGAAGTTGTTAACCATGTTATTGTTACACGCACGGAACATGATACTGAAGGGCTCAGACCCAGTCAGGTTAGGTAGAAATGAAGTTGTTAACCATGGTATTGTTACACGCACGGAACATGATACTGAAGGGCTCAGACCCAGTCAGGTTAGGTAGAAATGAAGTTGTTAACCATGGTATTGTTACACGCATGTAACATGATACTGAAGGGCTCAGACCCAGTCAGGTTAGGTAGAAATGAAGTTGTTAACCATGGTATTGTTACACGCACGGAACATGATACTGAAGGGCTCAGACCCAGTCAGGTTAGGTAGAAATGAAGTTGTTAACCATGGTATTGTTACACGCACGGAACATGATACTGAAGGGCTCAGATGCAGTCAGGTTAGGTAGAAATGAATTTGTTAACCATGGTATTGTTACACGCACGGAACATGATACTGAAGGGCTCAGACCCAGTCAGGTTAGGTAGAAATGAAGTTGTTAACCATGTTATTGTTACACGCATGGAACATGATACTGAAGGGCTCAGACCCAGTCAGGTTAGGTAGAAATGAAGTAGTTAACCATGGTATTGTTACACGCATGGAACATGATACTGGAGGGCTCAGACCCAGTCAGGTTAGGTAGAAATGAAGTTGTTAACCATGGATTTGTTACACGCACGGAACATGATACTGAAGGGCTCAGACCCAGCCAGGTTAGGTAGAAATGAAGTTGTTAACCATGTTATTGTTACACGCATGTAACATGATACTGAAGGGCTCAGACCCAGTCAGGTTAGGTAGAAATGAAGTTGTTAACCATGGTATTGTTACACGCACGGAACATGATACTGAAGGGCTCAGACCCAGTCAGGTTAGGTAGAAATGAAGTTGTTAACCATGGTATTGTTACACGCAGGGAACATGATACTGAAGGGCTCAGACCCAGTCAGGTTAGGTAGAAATGAAGTAGTTAACCATGGTATTGTTACACGCACGGAACATGATACTGAAGGGCTCAGACCCAGTCAGGTTAGGTAGAAATGAAGTTGTTAACCATGGTATTGTTACACGTATGGAACATGATACTGAAGGGCTCAGACCCAGTCAGGTTAGGTAGAAATGAAGTAGTTAACCATGGTATTGTTACACGCACGGAACATGATACTGAAGGGCTCAGACCCAGTCAGGTTAGGTAGAAATGAAGTTGTTAACCATGTTATTGTTACACGCATGGAACATGATACTTAAGGGCTCAGACCCAGTCAGGTTAGGTAGAAATGAAGTTGTTAACCATGGTATTGTTACACGCACGGAACATGATACTGAAGGGCTCAGACCCAGTCAGGTTAGGTAGAAATGAAGTTGTTAACCATGGTATTGTTACACGCACGGAACATGATACTGAAGGGCTCAGACCCAGTCAGGTTAGGTAGAAATGAAGTTGTTAACCATGTTATTGTTACACGCACGGAACATGATACTGAAGGGCTCAGACCCAGTCAGGTTAGGTAGAAATGAAGTTGTTAACCATGGTATTGTTACACGCACGGAACATGATACTGAAGGGCTCAGACCCAGTCAGGTTAGGTAGAAATGAAGTTGTTAACCATGTTATTGTTACACGCACGGAACATGATACTGAAGGGCTCAGACCCAGTCAGGTTACGTAGAAATGAAGTAGTTAACCATGGTATTGTTACACGCACGGAACATAATACTGAAGGGCTCAGACCTAGTCAGGTTAGGTAGAAATGAAGTTAACCATGTTATTGTTACACGCATGGAACATGATACTGAAGTGCTCAGACCCAGTCAGGTTAGGTAGAAATGAAGTTGTTAATCATGGTATTGTTACACGCACGGAACATGATACTGAAGGGCTCAGACCCAGTCAGGTTAGGTAGAAATGAAGTTGTTAACCATGGTATTGTTACACGCACGGAACATGATACTGAAGGGCTCAGACCCAGTCAGGTTAGGTAGAAATGAAGTTGTTAACCATGGTATTGTTACACGCACGGAACATGATACTGAAGGGCTCAGACCCAGTCAGGTTAGGTAGAAATTAAGTTGTTAACCATGGTATTGTTACACGCACGGAACATGATACTGAAGGGCTCAGACCCAGTCAGGTTAGGTAGAAATGAAGTTGTTAACCATGTTATTGTTACACGCATGGAACATGATACTGGAGGGCTCAGACCCAGTCAGGTTAGGTAGAAATGAAGTTGTTAACCATGGTATTGTTACACGCACGGAACATGATACTGAAGGGCTCAGACCCAGCCAGGTTAGGTAGAAATGAAGTTGTTAACCATGGTATTGTTACACGCACGGAACATGATACTGAAGGGCTCAGACCCAGTCAGGTTAGGTAGAAATGAAGTTGTTAACCATGTTATTGTTACACGCATGGAACATGATACTGGAGGGCTCAGACCCAGTCAGGTTAGGTAGAAATGAAGTTGTTAACCATGGTATTGTTACACGCACGGAACATGATACTGAAGGGCTCAGACCCAGCCAGGTTAGGTAGAAATGAAGTTGTTAACCATGGTATTGTTACACGCACGGAACATGATACTGAAGGGCTCAGACCCAGTCAGGTTAGGTAGAAATGAAGTTGTTAACCATGTTATTTGAAAGCCTGAAAAAACAAGAAAACAAACATATTAGCCAAGAAGCATTTTTCCTTTGTTTTATAGCGTCCTTGTTTATAAGTATAGGACCGTAGCACAAGCACTTTATGACGCCCCGTCACTCTATGACACTACGCACTCTGTGACGCCCCAGCACTCTATGACACTAAGCACTCTGTGACGCCCCAGCACTCTATGACGCCCGGCGCTCTGTGACGCCAGGCACTCTGTGATGCCAGGCACTCTGTGATGCCAGGCACTCTATGACACTAAGCACTCTGTGACGCCCCAGCACTCTATGAGGGGCCGGCAATCTATGACGCCTCAGCACTCTACGACTCTCCAGCACTCTATGACGCCCCGGAACTCTATGACGCCCCGGAACTCTATGACGCCCCAGCACTCCATGACACCCCAGCACACGTGATTTATAAAATGTATTGCTGGTTCTTGCACCCAGCGCTCGTAACGTCCAGCTTAATTGTTTAAGGACGCGTCAGCTGACCACCAACTTAACGTTGACCATTTGTACTTCCTGCCAAGTCAACCTTCGACCTATTCACTCACCCAGAAACTTGACTTAAGTCAAGGTGGTTGGCGTGATTGCCTGAACCTAGAGCCGTGACACAGTGTGAATAATTCACCAGCAACTCTGGCCTAGAGCCGAGTGATGTCGATGAAGTCTTCGTGCAAACCTGTTCTTGAATAACAGATGTGTCCGACTAATATTTGATGATTTAATTTCAGCCATATCGAAGTGAAGATCGCCTCAATTAACTTTTGATTTGCTTTTTAAAAAAATGCAGAGACAAAAAATGGGTAGTCAATTAAACAGTCAAATGACTTGGGAAGTGCCTAATTCTGGCGTCCGATTATTTAAAAGTCTACTTAAACAAGTATTGCGTGAATAATTCAATAGGGCTTCGGGTGTTAAATTAGTTCTAATTGTCAAAGTCTTCTTTTCATTCGCATTGTTGTGACTGTCCACTCACCCTAACAGCTCCACCCACAACCACCGCCTCACTTACCCTCACAGCTCCACCTACAGTCACAGCTCCACCGACTTCACAGCTCCACACATCCTAGAAGATCCACCTACCCTCACAGCTCCACACATCCTCACAGCTCCACCCATCTTCACAGCTCCACCCATACTCACAGCTCCACACATCCTCGAAGCTCCACCTGCCCTCACAGCTCCAACTTCCCTCACAGCTCCACTCATCTTCACAGCTCAACACATCTTCACAGCTCCACCCATCTTCACAGCTCCACCCATCCTCACAGCTCCACACAACCTCATAGCTCCACCCATCTTCACAACTCAAACCATCCTCACATCTCCACCCACAATCACATCTCCACCCTCCATCACAGCTCCACCCACCATCACAGCTCCATGCACCACACCATAGCTCCACCCACCATCATTGCTCCATCCACCCTCACATCTTACATCCAATTCAAATTCACATTTGATCTCGCCGGTTAACTTCACTGATCTTATTTTAAATTCATATCACCTTTTTATACTTGAACAATTTCCATATTTCATTCATGAACACTCAGGTTTCTAATGGAAATTTATTCTTTTGTTTCAGTGATTTTTTTAAATTAAAGATAATCCGCCTCCCATTTTTCACACATTTTTTTTCAAATTGCCATGAATTAGCATATTAAAAAGTGAATGTAATGTATTCCAATACAAGTGCACACATACGTAGGTAACAGATCGATACACCGTTTTAACATTTGAGAGTCCTGCAGAAATCGATAACTGTCTATGGGATCAATGGGTAGGATCTACGCCCCCCTCACCCCCCCCCACTGACTTTGTTGACGGTAACCCCCAGCAATGAGAGGGCGTGACCCATTTAACTCCCCTAACATGGCTGCCTGGAGGACGAGTAAAGAACGCCTTGTTGCAAGGGGGTCATTGGCTGGTACCAACAGTTATCCTTAGAAACACAGAGTTTGTTTTGTAAACGGA
Organism: Ampullaceana balthica; assembly: GCA_944989445.1. Taxonomy (NCBI): domain Eukaryota; kingdom Metazoa; phylum Mollusca; class Gastropoda; family Lymnaeidae; genus Ampullaceana; species Ampullaceana balthica. Next base: position 135,401 of record CALYLW010001312.1, on the reverse strand, counting down.
GACAGAGAAAATGGCATTGGATCCAAATCTTATAAAATAAACAACATTTATACAATTTGAATTTTTAAAAAATATGTGTTCATCTATGTGATGAAGTGAGATAAAGATCAACAACAACAAAGTATAAATAAAAGTGTTTAACTCAAAGAGAATTGACTTCGTCATTAATTAGAACAGCTCCAAGTTTCAAGTTTCCAAATAAATAAGAAATATGACTTCTTCAACGATATTCTTTATTCACGAAGTTTTGACTTTTTCCAAATCAATGGCGAACTTTGTTTTAAAGTGAAACATACAACATTAGCCTCTCACATGCTTTTTCCTCTAAAGAAAATCTTTGACGTATGCATTTTGATCTTTGACGTTTAAGAGTGCCATTTGTTTATCTTGTTTGATATTGTCGTTTGCCGAACTTTCATTACCATTGATGTGTCATAAACCCTTGTCTAGGAGCGCCCTCTATGGGTTACACCAACAACACCGAATGGTGTTTGGTTCCAGTTCCCATAGTGCGGTGCGATGAATCTTTTTGAAGGAACAATCTTTATTTCACGCGAACGTCTCGGTCTTAAGCGCATTTGAAATTGATAGAGAGAGTCAGAAATGTAAAATAAAATGGTATCTATACTAATAAAAGGCAAAGCCCTCACTCACTGACTCACTGATTCATCACTAATTCTCCAACTTCCCGTGTAGGTAGAAGCATGAAACTTTGGGAAGTTGTTGAGTAGCCTCTCGCGACGAAAATTGGCGTAAAAGAATTTTAAAATTAACACTCATGAGGGCCGGGGGCCCAAAAACGTTTTTTTTCCTAATATGACCTATATAAAATTTGAAAATCACCAATTCTCCTGTTTCCCGAGCAGGCAGAAGCATCACACTTTTGGAAGTTGTTGAGTACCCTCTCACGACGAAAATTGGCAAAAAAGAAATTTAAAATTCCTGCTCATGTGGGGCGGGGGCCCAAAAACGTTTTTTTTCCTCATATGGCCTTTATAAAATTTGAATATCACTAATTCTCCTATTTCCCGAGTAGGCAGAAGCATGAAACTTTGGGAAGTTGTTGAGTACAATCCCGCGATGGTAACGGGAGAAAAAATATTTAAATTATCACTTCCTGGGGGCCAGGGGCCAAAATGAAGTTTTTTCCTAATATGAGCTATATAAAAACTAAAAATCACTAATTCTCCTATTTCCCGTGTAGGTAGAAGCATGAAACCCTGGGTAGTTGATAAGCACACTTCCGGGATGGTAACAAGCGAAAAAAATATTTAAAATAACACGTTATGGGGTCCGGGGGCCCAAATGTAGTTTTTTTCTTATATAAAAACTGACTCATCACTAATTCTCCAACTTCCCGTGTAGGTATTAGCATGAAACTTTGGGAACTTGCTGAGTACACTCTCACAACGATAATTGGCGAATAATAATTTTAGAATTCACACTGTTGGGGGCCTGGGGCCCAAAAACGCTTTTTTTCCTTATATGGACTATATAAAATATGAAATCACTAATTTTCTCATTTCTCGAGTAGGCAAAAGCATGAAACTTTGGGAAGTTGTTGAGTAAAAACCAGCAATAGCGACGGGAGACAAAAAAATTATCACTTCCTGGGGGCCGGGGGCCAAATGAAGTTTTTTCCTTATATGAGCTATACAAAAACTAATAATCACAAATTCTCCTATTTCCCGTGTAGGTAGAAGCATGAAACTTGGGGTAGTTGTTAAGTACATTTCCACAATGGTAACAGGTAAAAACAATATTTAAATTATCACTTAATGGGGGCCGGGGGCCCAAATGTAGTTTCTTCTTATATTAAAACAGACTCATCACTAATTCTCGGATTTTCCGCGTAGGTAGAAGCATGAAACCTTGGGAAATTGTCAAGTAGCCTCTTTGGACGACAAATGGCGAAAAAGAATTTTAAAATTCACCTTCATGGGGGCCGGGGGCCCAAAATCGTTTTTTTCCTTCTATGGGCTATATAAACATTTGAAAATCACTAATTCTCCTATTTCCCGAGTAGGTAGAAGCATGAAACTTTGGGAAGTTGTTGAGTACACTTCCGCGATGGTAACAGGCAAAAAAATATTTAAATTTTCACTTACTGGGGACCAGGGGCCCAAATGTAGTTTTTTCCTTATATGAGCTATATAAAAACTGAAAATCACTAATTCTCCTATTTCCTGTGTATGAAGAAGCATGAAAGTTTGAGTAGTTGTTAAGTAACATTCTGCGATGGTTACAGGTTAAAAAATTATATAAATTATCACTTAATGAGGGCCGGGGGCCCAAATGTAATTTTTTTCTTATATAAAAAACTGACTCATCACTAATTCTCCAATGTCTCGTGTTGGTAGCAGCATGAAACTTTGGAGAGTTGTTAAGTACACTTCCGCAATGGTAACAATCAAAACAAAAGTAAAATTATCATTCACTAGTGGGCCGGGGGCCAAAATGTAGTTTTTTCTGATATGAGCTATATAAAACAGACTCATCATTACATATATAACTTCCCGTGTAGGTAGGAGCATGAAACTTTGTGAAGTTGTTGCGTACCCTCCCGCAATGGTAGCAGACAAAAAAAATAAATTATCAGCTCGATAGGATCGCGGGAAGTGTGTCATTTTTTACTTTTAGCTTTTGTTTTTCTGCGGGACTAGGACAGACAGACAGACAAGACGGTGAAGTTAATATATGTATTATATCCATTATGATCCAGATTGAAATCAATTGGTGTTTTGAATTTGTGTTTCGCGGATTCTCAACGTAACTGAAATACTAACTTCCGCAGCGAAGCGGGGGTATTTTGCTAGTTATTAATAACACATAGAATAAACCATATAGTATCTGACAACGACAATTGTCAACGCAGAAGTTCACTCACTTTAACAACATAAAAAACCACTTGATATGTGACCGTGACAAATGTCTTGCCTTTTTCAAGCCTTAATAGTGTTGCTCAACTATCTACTTGTCTTCTATTGCTAGTTCTGGCTTTGGATAACACCGCTGCTAAGTTCTCATTTCATTTTATTAGTTTTATTATTGTTTATATACATTTGTGTGTGTGTGTCTTATTTACCACGTTTTTATTAACTCGCTTTCGTTCCTGTTTGTTGGTTTGTCCAAGATTTTTTCAAATCTGCCAACGTAAAATTGAACCACTTCTGATGGTCCTAGAGATCTGAAAATTTTACCACAGATAGATCTTAGATGACAATGCATTGTATCAAAATTTCAGATCGATCGAATGTACCGTTATTAAATTATTGAACTTTTTAGTTTATCTATAGTCTATATATAAGTACCGTCTGCTTTTGTTGACATCCGTGAGTTCACCCCGTGACCACATCACAATGTTTTTAAAACGTTGGGCGGGCGCTTGTGAGGTGTTTGGTAAAATAAATAGAGGTACAAAAATATTTTTAAAAACCAGGTTGTTATAAGTGGACTAAAAAGAATAAAATAAATAGAAGTAAAAAAAAATATTTTTAAAAACCACGTTTTTATAAGCGGACTAAAAAGAAGAAAATAAGTTAAAACTTATAAATTCAAGTACTTCGATTTAATATGACTAAAAACGTGGGGCGGGTGTTTGGTATAAAAATGAAAGATTTCTAATTTAGAAGGCAAAAGAGAGATCTATAAGTGAGAGAATGAGTAACCGCATATGTTAAACCTCATAAGCGCCCGCCCCACATTTTTAGTCATATTAAATCGAAGTACTTGAACTAATAAGTTTTAAATTATTTTCTTCTTTTTAGTCCGCTTATAAAAACGTGGTTTTCAAAAATCTTTTTTGTACTTCTATTTATTTGTTCCTTGAGGAAAGCTTTTTTGCCAAAACGTTCGTTGTTCTGTGACATCTTGTCAGGCCTATGCATACCCTGTTTTAGTCACACATATATATTTATTGATCTACTTGTCAGCTGTTCCTCACTCAGTCCTTGACGTCTGTCCTTTCTTTAGCTGCGCGATGACTACAGCCTCGTCTGCATCATACTGTACGACCTCCAGAGCAGAAAGTTCCAGCGGCGGACCCCGTTCCCCGACGAGGTCCTGGATGACGTGTGTTTGGAGGTGGAGGACGCCCTCCTGAACATCAAGACGCGGGTGTTGTCGGTGGTAGCCAAGGAGAGGATTAAGCACAACGCGCCGTCCATCGAACACCTGCTGCCGGAGAGCATCCGCAACAAGGACGAGACGAGGAGCACAACGCCCGTGTACATGTGGGTCAACCAGTTTAAAACCACGTGAGTTGTGAGCACAACCCCTAACACAAACCCTAACATAAACCCTAACACAACCCCTAACCAATGTTCCCTTTAAGCTGCGCGTCTGCACGTCCGCGCAGATATCCGACCGACGCCGCGCTATAGTTTAGAATTACCGATCTGCAGATTTTGTAAAATATTGCACACAAAAAATGGACGCTGTGCAAATTTGCGCACTAATTTTTTAATTTTGCACATGGAACAACGAACCTTAGAGGGACCACTGCCCCTAACCTTGTGTACATGCGGGTAAATTGTTTTGCTTATGGGTTCTGATGATGGCATTTGTCAGAAATATCTGTGATTAAAGCTGAAAATTTAAGGTTTAAGGTACACGAATTCTTTGTGTCTGTCCTTATCTATCTGAAAGCTTTATCGCAGTCCAGTTTTGTCAATGATAATGATACAGAGCAGTTCTAAAGAAAATTTTAGTGATGAAATCTATGAGATGACTATGTGTACTTAAGGACTAACCTATATATATATATATTATTTATATATATATATATATAACTTAAACCTAACCTATATATATATATATATATATATATATATATATATATATATATATCTATCTATATATATAAGCCGCATTTGTTGTCTGTCTGGTTGTCTGTCTGTTCCCTAATAACTCAAGATCCAGACAACCAAATAACGTGAAATTTGGTACACGTACACAAAATTATACCGGAAAGGTTATTAAACAGGTTTCGTTCCATATATATAAGATACTGGGGCCCGGGGGCCCAAAATGTAGTTTTTCCCTATATGAGCTATATAAAATAAAAATTATTGAAAATTAAGACGTAAAATAATGACGCAAATTAATAAACATTTTGGTGTCGAGATTAACAAGAAGGCGATTATCGCCATAAAATAATTTTTTTGTTGTTGTTGCTTTGTTGTTTTTTTGTTGTTGCTTTGTTGTTGTTGCTGTTGTTGTTGTAGTTGTTGTTTTGTTGTTGTTTTGTTGTTGCTTTGTTATTGTTTTGTTGTTGATGTTTTTGTTGTTGTTTTGTTGTTGTTGCTGTTGTTGTTTTTGTTGTTGTTGCTGTTGTTGTTGCTGTTGTTGCTTTTGTGTTGTTTTTGTTGTTGTTGCTGTTGTTGCTTTTGTGTTGTTTTTGTTGTTGTTGCTGTTGTTGCTTTTGTGTTGTTTTTGCTGTTGTTGCTGTTGTCCACATCCCTTGCCCTGCGACGTCAATGTCCTTTATGTAGTTGTTGTTTTGTTGTTGTTTTGTTGTTGATTTTGTTGTTTTTGTTGTTGTTTTGTTTTTGTTGTTTTGTTGCTGTTGCTGTTTCTGTTGTTGTTTTTGTCGTTGTTGCTGTTGTTGTTTTTGTTGTTGTTGCTGTTGTTGTTAAACCCGGGAGAAGCCGGGTACTTGCCCCTAGTATATATATATATATACTAGAGTTACAAAAAGATCTTTTGACAAAAGACAATCTCCTCTGCTGGCATCTGTGGAACAACTATAATTTTATCAACAGGAAATATTACATCTTAACCTCCTTATCTTGGGATCAATTTTTATGATTGTGTAAAGCGCTTTTTGTCTTATCAATAATAAATTCAAGTTTAATCTAACCCTACTGCCTCTGCGGTACTTTCGGCCTAAAAAAATATCTTTCTCTTTTTTTAGGTAGTTAGTTTTAACGATTGAATATCTCGAACATTTTGCCCTCACGGTGATTTTTGGCACGTGTCTAATAATAATTTCTGGATTGGTATACTGTAAAGCTGTCATCAATTAATTTTGTCAATTTAAATCAAATATCATTTCAAGTCATCGATCCCGATATATGCTCCTTGGATCAAAGACGAGTAGACGACACCCTAATTTTCAGAGGCGTAGCGATGAGGGGGGGGGGCAATGAGAGCAAATTCCCCGGCGGGCATACAGTTACGCTACGTCGCTGCTAAGTTTGTAATTTCTTCGTACAAATTAAAATGTTTGTTAGGGTTGATCTCAAAATTGATTGGTACTTAACATTCCAGACTCGAGGATGTCATGGCCCAACTCAAGGCGGATGAATACACGGAGCTCAAGCCGGGACTAGATATCTCTGAGCAGACGACCAAAGTATTCAAAGTGGACGATCAATGCTCGGATCTGCTTGTCTTCCCTCCTCACATGCATCTAGAAATGAAGGAGTCTCATTTTGTGAAGAACAGCCTCCTAGTACTGCAGGTTGGTTTTGTCAAATAGCCACTAGTACATGGCAGATCTTCAGTAAAGGAGATTTTAGATAGCCACTAGTACATGTCAGATCTTCAGTAAAGGAGATGAAAAATAGTAAATAGTACATGGCAGATCTTCATTAAAGGAGATGTCAAATAGTCACTAGTACATGGAAGATCTTCAGTAAAGAAGATGTCAAATAGTCACTAGTACATGGCAGATCTTCAGTAAATGAGGTGTCTAATAGTCCCTAGTACATGGCAGATCTTCAGTAAAGGAGATGTCAAATAGTCACTAGTACATGACAGATATTCATTAAAGGAGGTGTCAATTAGTCACTAGTACATGGCAGATCTTCAGTAAAGGAGTTTTAAAAAGTGCAGATTGAATTGAATCACACATGTCATATATTACATTCATTAACTAAAATTGTGGTCAAGAAATGATCTTGTAATTATAATGTAATGCTTACCAATTAATAGCCGAACTGGAGGCTCAATATATACATTGTCAACCGCAAGTAATTTCAATCATATATCATCTCATGTTCAATCCTATATCATCTAATGTTCAAATCAATCTTATGTCGGCCCATATTCAACACTGTATCAACATTGCCACCTGAGTTCAGGAGGACAGCAATTAAGCTTATTGTGTGAACCTCTTTTTGCCACCCACTACAGTTATTCATTAAGAAGAAATGAAAGCACGCATACATTCACGAAGCAGTTTCACCTAGTTTAGGACCTAATATTTTTTATCTAGTTTAGGAAAGAATATGTTTGACCTAGTTTTGTGACCATCAAATGTCACCAAAATTGCGCCTTGTGGGGTTGAAATGTTGAACATTTCTCTCCCACCCCTACTCCCACCCCGCCCCAGGACAAGTCCAGCTGTTTGGCGCCACAGTCGGTGTTCTACCTGCTCGGTCTTGACCAGGACGTCATCCACGTCAATGTCGGCACGGGACTGACCACTGCCCACCTGGCGAGTCTTCTGCGGAAAAAGTCCCCCAACAGCCACGTGTGGGGGTACGGGAATCAGGTGCCGGACAAGATGAAGAAAGTTTTCAAGAACTTGGAGTTTTTAGGGGTCAAGAGTATCCTTTTTTAGAACCATTAGCTTGTAAGGTATACTAGAAAAAGTAATGTAGATCTACATATGGAGCATAAAGTAGAAAAAGAATATCGTTAAGAGAATAGCGGTGTAATTACTTTAGACCAGCAGTTCTCAAATTCTTAGCAGCCAGGACAATTGACAACAAAAGCCGAGATGTGACAATAAACAAATAGAAATATAGACATTGACAACATTGACAATGAAACAGTTGGGAGGTCTGGGGTGGCCAAGGACGTCGACTGTAAGTGTAGTAGCTTGACGACGCCCGAGGAGTTACAGACAATTGGGTTTAGAACCGGTTCTTTAGACTGACATCAACAGAAAATTTGACTGAAGTACATCCATAGAAATCTATACTGATATTAGTGACATTGACAGTTTTGAGGCAATGTTGACAGTTGAAGCCATGTTTCGTTTGTTCAAGTGCCGTAACTCGTGTTGTCCAGACACTAAGATCATGTCGGAGAGCTTTGTGGACGTTGACCCCGAGGACTTCCGGCTGAAGAATGTCAAGGTCATTTTAATTACGGCCAACTGCAGCAAGTCTGCCATTACAAGTCCTGTACAGTTTATCGTTAGTGAAGGAGAAGGTAGGAGTGGCTCTCTCTTGGTAGGGGTGGCTCTCTCTTGGTAGGGATGGCTCTCTCTTGGTAGGGGTGGCTCTCTCTTGGTAGGGGTGGCTCTCTCTTGGTAGGGGTGGCTCTCTCTTGGTAGGGGTGGCTCTCTCTTGGTAGGGGTGACTCTCTCTTGGTAGGGGTGGCTCTCTCTTGGTAGGGGTGGCTCTCTCTTGGTAGGGGTGGCTCTCTCTTGGTAGGGGTGGCTCTCTCTTGGTAGGGGTGGCTCTCTCTTGGTAGGGGTGGCTCTCTCTTGGTAGGGGTGGCTCTCTCTTGGTAGGGGTGGCTCTCTCTTGGTAGGGGTGGCTCTCTCTTGGTAGGGGTGGCTCTCTCTTGGTAGGGGTGGCTCTCTCTTGGTAGGGGTGGCTCTCTCTTGGTAGGGGTGGCTCTCTCTTGGTAGGGTGGCTCTCTCTTGGTAGGAGTGGCTCTCTCTTGGTAGGAGTGTCTCTCTCTTGGTAGGGTGGCTCTCTCTTGGTAGGAGTGGCTCTCTCTTGGTAGGAGTGTCTCTCTCTTGGTAGGGTGGCTCTCTCTTGGTAGGGGTGGCTCTCTCTTGGTAGGAGTGGCTCTCTCTTGGTAGGAGTGGCTCTCTCTTGGTAGGAGTGTCTCTCTCTTGGTAGGAGTGTCTCTCTCTTGGTAGGGTGGCTCTCTCTTGGTAGGAGTGGCTCTCTTTTGGTAGGAGTGTCTCTCTCTTGGTAGGGGTGGCTCTCTCTTGGTAGGAGTGGCTCTCTCTTGGTAGGGGTGGCTCTCTCTTGGTAGGAGTGGCTCTCTCTTGGTAGGGGTGGCTCTCTCTTGGTAGGAGTGTCTCTCTCTTGGTAGGGGTGGCTCTCTCTTGGTAGGGGTGTCTCTCTCTTGGTAGGAGTGTCTCTCTCTTGGTAGGGGTGGCTCTCTCTTGGTAGGAGTGGCTCTCTCTTGGTAGGGGTGGCTCTCTCTTGGTAGGAGTGTCTCTCTCTTGGTAGGGGTGGCTCTCTCTTGGTAGGAGTGGCTCTCTCTTGGTAGGAGTGGCTCTCTCTTGGTAGGAGTGTCTCTCTCTTGGTAGGAGTGTCTCTCTCTTGGTAGGGGTGGCTCTCTCTTGGTAGGGGTGGCTCTCTCTTGGTAGGGGTGGCTCTCTCTTGGTAGGGGTGGCTCTCTCTTGGTAGGGGTGGCTCTCTCTTGGTAGGGGTGGCTCTCTCTTGGTAGGGGTGGCTCTCTCTTGGTAGGAGTGGCTCTCTCTTGGTAGGAGTGGCTCTCTCTTGGTAGGGGTGGCTCTCTCTTGGTAGGAGTGGCTCTCTCTTGGTAGGGGTGGCTCTCTCTTGGTTATCTGGATGCACATCCAATACACAGTTAGCACGTTAAACTTAGATTCCAGGGAATATATCCACAATATGAGAATGATTCTAGCCAATCTCACGTGTTTAATTAGGACTTATGGAACTGAATTATAATAGGCCGCGCAACTCTTCCTTTAAAAATTAATCAATATAATGTTTGAGAAATTCTTTGTTAACTCTTTTTTTTTAATTTTAAAAAAAATATTAATTTTTCTCTCTTGCTATCAGGGGTGTGTGTGTGTGGGGTAATGACCCTAACCCTAACGCTTTCTTTACAGTACTGTTGACTTCGTCCTCAGATATGAAGGTCCTGGGAGAGCTGTCCAAGTCGGACAACAACGTGAGCTACATCGGAGAACTTATGGCTGAGCACGAGAAGCTCTTGAAACACGCCCTCAAATGTAAGACATTGTTTGATAGGCTGGGCGGTTGGCAGGTGGGGGGGGGGCCAGTGGACATAGATCGTTGAAAGATCTTATACTTAAAAATCGTTGTTCAATTGAGCAAGATCATAACAAAAACAAAGGTTCAGACGTTATGCGGAGAAACATCTGGGCAACACTCCTCTGACACAAGTCATCATGCCGCCTGAATAAGTGGCAAACATTGGGCGCAACTAAAATCTTTTTTTTTAAATTGTGTTTTTTCAAATACAATTTTCAAAAACATTAATAAATTAGTATTTTAAAAAAAACTCTTAGAATTAACAATTTATTACATTTGAAAAAGGGTAAACAGCAATTCTTGTAAAAATAAACAAAGAGATTTTATGTATGACATAAGGCCATGTTGGCCAAGTTTAAGTCAAGAATGCCAGTGTAAAGACCTACATGTTAAATGAACCACCGTCAACAGAAGAAGTAATTGTTTTAATAGAAAGTCTCCATCTCTTCTCCCCCCCCCCTTTTTCACCCCCGACGGCCTTGACCGTGGCCACAGTTCCAAAAGTCCAGGCCATTGTGTACACAACACGATCTCGCCACGAGGCAGAGAACGAGTCGGTGGTGACCAAAGTTTTGGAGTTTGTCAACGCCACGTCCAATAACAAGAAAGTGCCCTTTACGGTGAGTCACATAGTGGCAGTGCCCTTTACGGTGAGTCACACACAGTCACGGTGCCCTTTACGGTGAGACCCACACAGTCATGGTGCCCCTCACACAGTCACGGTGCCCTTTACGGTGAGTCCCACATAGTCACAGCGCCCTTTATTTGTAAGTCGGACACAATCGCAGTGCCCTTTACGTTGAGTCTCACGGTCACAGTGCCCTTTACGGTGAGTCTCACACAGTCATGGTGCCCCTCACACAGTCACAGTGCCCTTTATGGTGAGTCCCACACAATCACAGTGCCCTTTACGGTGAGTCTCACACAGTCACAGTGCCCTTTACGGTGAGTCTCACACAGTCACGGTGCACTTTACGGTGAGTCCCACACAGTCGCAATGCTCTTTGCGGTTAGTCACATTTGATTAAACACTAAAAGTGTTGGTAACCAACCCGGGAACCAGATTTCAAGAGAAAGGGGGATCATATCAGGGAAAGGGATTCAACCCAGAAGGGGATCCCATTATGCAACTGGATCACACCGAGGTGTGTGATCCCATAAAAGCACGGGATCGTGTTGGTCTAAGCCAGTGATGGCGAACCTATGCCACGCGCGCCACAGACGGCAAGCAGAGCCTCATCAGCCGGCACGCAACTAAAATAGTATTTCCTTAATCAAACCACTTTGCTGGCACTTCGTGTTGGTAGTTTGCTATATATAAGTACCGTAGGTTTTAATTGAACTCTGGACGTGGACCCGAAAAGGTTCGCCATCCATGGTCTAAGCTATTTACCGGAACATAAATAAAGATGTAGAATAACAGTAAACGTGACTTTGTGTTGATGGCATACTTTGGCGATACCTTCATAATCCGACCTGGAACGGAATCGGACGAGAAAACACGAGCGGATGCGAAACGGGATGTCACGATAAACGGAGCCGTATCTGGAATAAATTACCATTTCATTAAATGCTACAAGGATTGGTACCCCACTGGGAACTAGATTTCACTATGAAAGTTGATCATATTGTCGAAATATCTAATTCTGGTATGTAATCCCATCAAGTGTCGGGGAAGGGGAAAGAAGTTATTTTAATAAATTTTGCCAAGAAACTCGTATAAAAAATATTGACGCGACTGTTGTCAACAACGGCACCTTTAATTTGTATGCATTTTAACCAATGACTTTCCGGGAACCGCAGGGTATAAAATGATCTCAGTGGATGCTGGGCTCTCACGTAATATAATTGTGGAATAAGGAGTCAAAGAAAATTGGGTTCGCAATACAGGCCCAGACAACGCCGGGTAAATTAGCTAGTATGATATATAAGTTCACAGTCACAGGTGTATTTGAATAAGCATTTTAAAAAATAAGACATTTCTTCACTATCTTCGAAACTTGTTCAACGCCTGCAATTCTTCAAAACAGCTCTGACGTCATCGAGTTACGAAATGAAGATACTTGTTTCTTATAGACCCGTATGTCGTTGTATACCCCCATACTGATATGTTGATGAGATTACATACACCTAGATATGTTTATAATAAACAGCTTTTCAACTTGAGCTTCTGTTGACCTCAGGTGACCCCTCCTGTACTACCGTTTTCTGGAGAAGAAATAGACAGTGACGTCAGCGGTGTTGATGGCCGATATATCCGTTTTCTCCCATCGTCCAAGAGCAACGGATGTTTTGTGGCCATCATTTCCAGGGAGGTAAGTTAACTCAACTATTGTTGTTGTTGTTGCTGGAGTAGCATTTCCTGAAAATGCAATTATGTGATTCATTACTAAAGTCAATCAATACAAACAGAAGAATGAAATATATGGCGTAGAATAGTTCTCTATGCGTGTTGGCTGTGACGATGTGTTCGAGTGGTGTATGAAAGAACATGTGGGCATGCTGTCTCAAAGTTTAACAATTTAATGTGAGTTTGGGGGGGGGGTTGCTCGTAAATAGGTTGAAGAGATAATTAAAAGGCGGGTTTCAGGTTACCCCCCTCCCCGTGGCATGGGACGTTAAGAGGAGATTGGGCCTTCAGAGGCGGCACTCTTTGCGTTTATTAGGTGGCTATAGGCATTTTCAGGAGAAAATTTTTTTTTATATGAAAGAGGTGACATAAATATGGATCATCCATGGGCGGCACTAACTCTGGCAATGCCACTGGTCCCCCATCTAACTCTAGCAACGCCACTAAACCCCCGTCTAACTATAGCAACGCCTCTGGTCCCCCCATCTAACTATAACAACGCCACTGGTCCCCCATCTAACTATACTATAGCAACGCCACTGGTCCCCCATCTAACTATAGCAATGCCATCATCCTTCTGTCCCATCAAATACCAGAAATTTCAGTTGAAATCTTGTGTCTACCTTTGGATGTTTGATAGTTTATATCCCACACTAAACAGTTTAACTAACATCCAAAGTTAGATACATAAATGTATAATATAAAAACAGGGTATTAGTAGGCCTGACAGTAGTAGATCTCTACTGGACTACTTGGATTTCACCGCAGCTAAGTGTTTGTTTTTTTTTATTTCGTTTTATTCGTTTCATTTGTGTACTATTTGTCCGTTGAGGAAGGCTCTTTGCCGAAACGCTCGCTGTTGTGTTACGTCCTGTCAGGCCTACTAATACCCTGTTTTTATATTATACATTTACCTATTTAAAAGCCTGATTACAGTCTCACCCCCATTACTTTAAACAGATAGTTTAGTTCCCACACTAAACAGTTCAACTTTCTTTATCTAACTCTGGATGTTTGTGTCCACCCTGTAGCCACAGGATCCCAAGGAAATGGCGCGGATGGCGATAGCCAGGGCCAAGTCCAAAGGAATGCTGGGTAAAACCTCGCACTCCATCGAGGCCAATGGAGAAGGGGAGGGTCCGGCCAAGGACGAGGTCGGCAGACATTTGGCCAGGAAGCTGAGGGGAAGGTCATCCTCGCCGGACCACCAGGGGCTCAAGTCCAAGGTGACCAGCCACAAGTCGGCCGCGGCCATTGGGGCGAGACTGTACCAGGCCGGGCTGCTGTCCAAGATGAAACAGGCCAAACTAAAACCCCACAAACCGGAGCATGTCAAGGTCGTCAAACACCCCGCCCCTTTCAGGTGATGGACAGTTCTGATTGATTGGTGGTCACGCTTTTACAGTTCTGATTGATTGGTGGTCACGCTTTTATCAAAACGTTGTTGTGTATAGATTGAGTTGATTTTAATTGACTTCATTGACCAGTAGCGGTTCAGGTCCCAGCAAGATCAATTATATCGATTATATCAATTATATCGATTATGATACCGAAAAAAGTTTTTTTTAATGGGATGGTGACTGGTGGCGAGGAGGGTATGGATATCAAAGACTGACAAAAGGATTCAAGAAGTCGGTACAATATCAAATATAAAGACTAGATAGATTTGGTCATTTGATCAACATAATAACATTGAGGGGGGCGGGGGGCGGGAATCTAATTTAATTTTTCTTACTAAAGGATTGCAGCTTGAATACATTATGTCACAGGATCTAACATATTGCTATTCTCGTCATTAGATCCTTTGTAAAAACCCAATTAGCAATAAGACCCTTTAATGTTCTATTCTCTCCCTTTAGGCCTAAGTGAAATCAAAGGACAAAATGACAGAACCAAAAGACGGAGACATAAGAGTGGGGGGGGGGTGTTGGAAAAACAAAAAGGGGGGGGGGACTGGAGTGGGCCAGTTTTTGAACCGCAACTGTTTTGTGTTCACTTTTCTTTAACTTTATTTTCAAATTCTAACTATTTTTTATGCTTGATGATGTTGAAATTTTTCATTATTTATTTGAAGTGAATTTGATTGCTGTGCTCGTAATGGTTGTACTTGTCTTACAATGCTAATGTTAATCCGTTGTTCTATTAGATATTATAGCTCTCACTAAAGTAGTGGATGGGTTATACAATAATTCTCATTATTTCTATATAGCTAAAACGTCAAACTTTAATTAGCGTCAGAAGCTCAAGTTCATTAAACAACTTACAATAAAAGAATGCTTAACAGTAAAAACAGAGAAAACATTCTTTTTAAAGTCTAAATTAGTATAAATACCACCCCAAAAAAAAACCCCTTAAGGAGTTTTTAAACGTTACTACTTCATAGCGGAATTTTTTATTTTATTTTCACATTTAAATGACCATGTCATTTTAAAATATTTTTACCATTGTTTTAGGATTTTTTATTTGTTCACCTTTTGCTGACTGCTGCACATTTTGCTTGTGATATTTCCTCAACTAATTCAATTGTTTGTTTGTTTGTTTGTCTCTTAATTTTTATTTTCTTAATCAGTATTTTTTAAATTAATCGACTTATTTTATTGACTTCCTATTATGTTTAAAACACAGATCTATATGTTGATATTAGCAACATAATTAACATACATTTCACGTGTCTTGAGCAGTATGAGATAGTGTACATCCTCCACAAATAAATTCCGCATATTCTCATACATAATTCAAATTTAAATAATTCTTACGTTACCTCGTCCTCGTTATCAAAACATATTTTAAGCTCGGGTCACAAAAGTTGTAATATGTAGAAACTTTGCCTGGTTTTATATCGTGCATTTGCTTAAGAATGATCTATTTTAAAAGATCCCAAGTTTTAAAAAGCTCTGTGTACAATAAAACTAAAACATTGATATTTGATGAGAGTCTGTCCGCCGATGATCTCGCCGCGCGTGTTGGCTGGTGAGTGTGAAGACAACACACCACGCCACGAAGAATCCTCAAAACTATCCAGAAATACTGAGTTTATCTCTATATAGCAAGTACTCCGTTGCACGTGCAAACTCAGAGTAGGAACTTTGAACTTCATTTACCTTTTTTAAAAAAATTTTTAAAAACCTTTTTGTAAACTTTAATAACATCTCTGACGTTATCATAGACCGTTAGAACGTTCAACTTTGTATAATCATTTTACATTCAAACAACACGAGCCAAAATATTTTTCCCCCATAGGCTTGCCACGACTCACTCTTTTGCTGTTGCTCTCTCTGGCATATAACTGTTTCAAAGCCGAATATAAAGATGCTCCATAGGTCTATTTAAAGCTAAATTTAACAGAGCCGAACATTAGGGAATCTATTCGATTCTGAAGTTTAGCTCTTATACCTTGTACTGTCTGAGGTTTTGTTTGCCTACTTTAGCTCTTATACCTTGTACTGTGTTGAGGTTTTGTTTGCCTACTTTAGCTCTTATACCTTGTACTGTGTTGAGGTTTTGTTTGCCTACTTTAGCTCTTATACCTTGTACTGTGTTGAGGTTTTGTTTGCCTACTTTAGCTCTTATACCGTGTACTGTGTTGAGGTTTTGTTTGCCTACTTTAGCTCTTATACCGTGTACTGTGTTGAGGTTTTGTTTGCCTACTTTAGCTCTTATACCTTGTACTGTGTTGAGGTTTTGTTTGCCTACTTTAGCTCTTATACCTTGTACTGTGTTGAGGTTTTGTTTGCCTACTTTAGCTCTTATACCTTGTACTGTGTTGAGGTTTTGTTTGCCTACTTTAGCTCTTATACCGTGTACTGTGTTGAGGTTTTGTTTGCCTACTTTAGCTCTTATACCTTGTACTGTGTTGAGGTTTTGTTTGCCTACTTTAGCTCTTATACCGTGTACTGTGTTGAGGTTTTGTTTGCATACTTTAGCTCTTATACCGTGTACTGTGTTGAGGTTTTGTTGCCTACGTTTCCATAACTGGGTCACAGTGAAACTCGTCCATGCTTTAAAGGATAATTTTTTCACAATAAATAAAATGTCTGCCATTTCAAAATACTTTTGATAAATATCATAATACTTCTGATAGTCTGATAGACAACAAAATAGTTCTGATGAATATGAAAACTTTTCTGATAAATATAAAAATACTTCTGATAAATATCAAAATACTTGTGATAGTCTGATAGATATCAAAATACTTCTTGTAAATATCAAAAATGGCTGTGGTGTTTTAGCCTCATTAATCCGAGCCATTTTTATTAATTATTTGTTTCGTTTACATCAATTAATTATTTTTTTAAATCCTACAATGTATTTATATAACTGGCCAGGTCCAAGGTCTTATTGATACTTGGTAAATGTTTGCATTTTCTTTCATCTGCCAAACTTTTATTTTCTCTTTTGAAATTGTTATTGTATTGCAGAAGATACTTTAATCTCAAAGAATTATACTTAAATACAGCATTTATTTTAAACTATTTCTGGAATATTCGCACAAGTTCTCATTGGTGTATTTGATGCTGTCTGTGTTGTTATGATGTAGGGCTGCGGAAATTAACGATTAATTTCTCGATTAATCGTTAAAAATTTTTAACGATTAATTTTTTTTTACGATTAATCGACCCACCACTTATAAATGTACTGGAAGTGACAAAGTACAATATTTCGGCCGATAAATATAAACTAATTTCCGGACGATTACACGAACATTTTGGTTTTAAACTATTGACTGACATGACTGTTCAAATGTTGATAAAGGTTATGTGTCCATTGAGAGAAATCGTTTGCCTACCATGCAATGTTCCCTCTAAGTCTAAGCTTCGCTGGTCCGTGTGCAAAGTTTGAAAGAAAAAAAAAGTTTAATAAATGTTACTTATGACTCCATAAATTTCAAATTTTGGCTTTATTCGAAATTGACGATTAATTAATCGTTAATTTTTCAGAAGTTTACGATTAGATTTAAGTTAATCGTTAACAGCCCTATTATGATGTATTTGATGCTGTCTGTGTTATTCTGTACAACATCCATAACTACAATTATCTTATTAATCTACACTCTACACGAACCAAAAGCTATTGATAAAATGAAATGGTATAACAATTCAAACCATTAAACAACAAAGATAATTCAACTATTATTTAGTCAACTGTCCTATTTCTTCTATAAATATTCTTATTTAAATGTCTTAATTGTAAATGGTTAAATTATTTTTTCGTCGTGCTATTTTCATCTAATATTATCTTCAAATTTGAAAGTGATGCTCTAAATCATTTACTCTACGTCACAGAATTGATCTATATCTCAGCCATCACTTTGTTATTGGTGAATTCTTTTTGTATCTGTTGTATGAGTGCGTTCACATTTTGTTCTTCCATAAAGAGTTTTTTTATTATTGCAGATGGCAGTTATCACTGCAACAACACACCATGTATTACAATAAATAAATATTGTTATAATATAATTGGACAGTTCGTTAAAGTATTCACACATAACCAGCTGTGTACATAACATATGCTAATAGCCTAACCAAGATATAACGTCTTCACTGATTGGTGGATATAAAATGGTTAGATTTTTGAAGGAGTATCAGTCATTGGAGGGAGCAGTAACAGAATAAGTTGTCAGAGAAAAGTTAATAGAATCAGACGTGAATTTGGAATACAGGGCGCAGTGAATGGGTTGAGTGAGTGAGTGTGTGTGTGTGAGAGAGAGAGAGAGAGAGAGAGAGAGAGAGAGAGAGAGAGAGAGAGAGAGAGAGCGCAGGAAATGAGAAAAGCATGGCAGAGACCAGGAAATGAAAGAGCGAGTAGTATGGGAATAGAGAGCAGTGTATGAAGACAGGGGGGAGAGAGCTGCCTACATAACTTTGTACCTACATATCTTGCTATCACTGAAGTTTGTCATTGAATCTGACCTGTAAGTTTCATCTTTTATCTTTGACAGCCCCATTGCGGACGATCATTTGGACTCAGGGTGAGACTCGACGTCATTTGAAAATGTTTTGTTTGAGTTGTGGAGAGTCCGTTGGTCTCCCTTCACGTGTTAATAAGAATTATTTCAGTTATATTTCACAGTGATATTTCACAGTTATATTTTACAGTTAGTTCATAGTTCTTTCACAGTTAGTTTTAAAGTCAGCTCATGAAGTTATTTGCCATGAATTTCATGATTGTTGTCACAATCATCAGACGCTACCAACCATCAGACGCTACCAACCATCAGACGCTACCAACCATCAGACGCTACCAACCATCAGACGCTACCAACCATCAGACGCTACCAACCATCAGACGCTACCAACCATCAGACTTAAGATGTGTTTCACTTTTTCCGCATTTTATCACCATTCTTTTTCTGAATTAATTTGTTTCACTTCGAGTATTGATTCCTTCGATCACAATTTAAATAAATTACGCAGTAATTATGTATTGTTTGGTGGATCTATTACATCAATGACAAGAGGGCAAGGGAGACAAGAGGATATGGGAGCCAAGAGGGCAAGGGAGACAAGAGGGCAAGGGAGACAAAGAGGGCAAAGAAGACAAGAGGGCAAGGGAGTCAATCGTTTGGAACTTGTAAAATGTTTAATCTAGGGCTAGGGTTTTAAGAAAAATATGATTTAATTTAAAAAAAATTACAATGTGTTTAAAGCAGTATGGAATCGTTTTCTACAAAATCTTCTTATTAATTTCAAAATAAGTCTTAGACTGCATTTGGCTTCTACACTTATGTACTTTCAACACTTTTAGAAATACTTTAGTTATCGAAAAATGACATAAATATTAGGTATATTGCGTATTATACATTGCTTACATCAGATTTTATTTCAGTGGTAAATTATGTACAAACACAACAGAGAAAGCCTGATTTAAAGAAAAAAATTCAAATAAACATGTCATCTTACGTTTGAAGTAAAGATTGTCAAATGTTTATTTTTACCTCACACGTTCACTTTGACCTCAAATGTTCACCTTCACCTCGAATGTCAAACGATTCAAAGCATCAAGTATTGATCCATGTCTACTCTCGAACTTTTGTTCACTTTCAATTTCGCAGTTACCGCCCTTTAAGGTTTTCCGTAAAAATTCAAGGAATATTTAAATCAAATCTCGGTCTTTCGCCGACAAGTTCGGGTTACAATAAAATTGTCACAATGATTTCTTTAGAAGTCACCGTGTTTCAGACAACTAAATTCTGCTGTATAGTTCATATTTAACTCAGCAAAATTAGGTGATAATCTTCTGCATAGAAAGAGCGTCTCTAATAGATAAGGTAGGACTAAAACAACAGGTGAGGACAGGTAATGATAGGTGAGTTATATCATTTCTTCTTTCTATCAGCGTCGTCTGGTATGAGGAATCTTCTGCTTCGGTCCAACTTGGGGTGAGCAACGACATTTCGTTTATTTACTTTGGAATTTCGTTCTTCGTTTTATTTTTTAAATTTGTTATTTTCTGAGAGTTTCTTATAGGTTTGACCAAAATGGCCAAATCTAACAGCTTAACTTGGTGAAGAACCAGACTTTCCTTGATAGCTCATCATGTAAAAACATCATGCAGACCCACAGAGATTTTAAAAAAAATTAGCATGCTTAACGCTTAACGTAAATGATTCCAGATTTAGAATAAAATTGTACTTTAAATGACACCTGTTTAAGAAATGAATCTGAATAAATATTTTATTTTATATAAATATTCTATTTTTATAACTTTAAGGTTGATTGTATGAAGAAAAAAAATCGGGAAATAACGCTAGCTTAACTTGTTCAGTTGTTTATCCAATTTTTTAATTTGTTTTCAAAACCATTTCATGGTACGCTTGTTTTTCCTGTCAGTTTATTTACAGTAATTGTTTTAGTTCATTTCATCCACTGAAAGCTACTTTCGTTTTGACCTCATCACTTCCGTTTCAGGGGATAGCCAAGAATGACGCTAGATCCAACCAAGATCACTTCAATTTATCTAAACAGATTTACGTCACTATACCCACGCAATAACAACGTCACCTGGACACCCGGAGTCAGGGATGTCGCTTGAAACATTTTAAATCAAAGTTCAATAAATATCTCAGCACGTATGAAAGGGCAAAAGTGTCTGTGTCTGATTTAGAGCGTATGTAAGTCAAGTCCTCTTTAAATTGACTTTATGTAAATGTCACTAATGCACCTTGTAAACATAGTCACGCTACGTCACACCAAAGTCATGCTACGCCATATAACGCAGTCAAATTAAGCCATGTCCATGTCAATTTACGTCATGACACTGTCAAGTTTTGTCACGACTCAGTCTACGTCATATTTAAGTTAAGATGCATCGTGTCAAAGTCAAGTTACGCCACGCCTATATCAAATTACGTCGTGTCTAAGCAAGGTTATGCCATGTCAAAGTCAAGTTACGTTGTGTCTAACTCGAGTTACGTCATGACTGTAGAAGAAATCCATCATCATCTTGATCCAGTCGTGTTTGTTCTACACTCTACACAACATTGTTACAACATGTTTGGAACGATGCTTTGCTAATTTTATTGCTGAAATTTTTTTCAATAATTTTCATTTATATTTTATTATTTTTATACAATTTTATTTCGCAATCCAAACAAAAATATTACTTTGTTATAGTTATAGCAAGTAAAATTATTAGGGGATGTCCATAAATGACGCCCCCCCCCTTCACCACGCGTCGTCACAAAAACTTAGATCCCCCTTCCAATATGACGTCACAAAGCTTCCCCCCACCCCCTCCCATATAAGCTATATGTTCTATTTGAAAAAGAGCATGTTTCAAATCACTTTTTTGTCATTTAAGGATTATTTAGTGTAGGATTGCACTCTAATATCGTAACACGCATGAAGCTATGTAAAACGTCATAAAATAAATTGTAAGACATCAAATATTTAATAGGAACTTTTTTAAAAAGTTGCCAGTTTTGATGTGACGTCACATTTCTCAAACACCCCCCTCCCCCTTGTCACACACACATCGTCACAAATGTGTGGACCCCCCCCTTCCCCCTAGGTGCGTGACGTCATTTATGGACGCCCCCTTACTGTTTTAAATGTACTTATTTTAATCTTGTTATTTTTTAGGTTGCTTTTAAAAGTATTATATTTAAAAATTAGGAACCAAAACTATTATAAAAATTATAATAAAAAAGAAACGAAACCAATAAAATCAGATCGAAGCTATTGAAAGTTATTTTAATTATTGCTTTAACCCTTTATTTAATATAGGATAACATTCCAACGGCTAAGTGTAATATATCCTTTAAAGTAAAGACATGATTGTGGGGTACAGATATATAGCTAAACACCTTAAGATAATATGAACACTGACTTTTCCTTTAAAAATGCCTCATTTTTAATGTTTATGAATCATTGACAATTATCGGTCTTTATTTATGATAGCAGTCGCCATAGCAAATACTTGGGAATTCCCAATTCGATCTGTTCTCAAAAGAATAAATGTTGTAACAACCTTATTATACCATAACATTTTGCAAACCTTCCAAATTTGTTTTGAATGTAATGAAATACTTTATTTTACAAAAACCTTGTTTAGCAATAGTAACATTAAGTAAATGGATATGACTTTTTCATGTCTGAGAAATCTAACTTTCAACGGTAAAGATTCACCATAAACACGACGCACATATTAAACAAAACCATACACCATGTCGGGATAAGGAATAAATAAGGATAATAAGAGAAAATTAAGATAAGTGGGGCCTATGAAAGCGCAGGGCCCACTGCGGCCGCAGAGGTTGCAGTGGCCTAGGACCGGCCCTGCCATACACTAATCAACTTACAAATACATTCAACAAACAGGTCATTCAACATAATTATGTCACATCAACATATAACAGAAAGTAAAAATAAAATTTACAACTAAAAAAATAATGTCCACGACAGTCCAGCTATATAGAGTTTCACTTTCTCATCATCTTGGACCTTGTTGCATAAAATATAGGTCTTCGTGAATATGTGAAATAGAGTGACAGGCACAGTTTGATACTTCAGGCCTTGACAAATGACATACCATCAACTGTCAGGACCGACGGTCAACTAGTGTGACAGATGGTCAACTAGTGTGACAGATGGTCAACTAGTGTGACAGATGGTCAACTAGTGTGACAGATGGTCAACTAGTGTGACAGATGGTCAACTAGTGGGACAGATGGTCAACTAGTGTGACAGATGGTCAACTATAACGAAGACAGGTGTCACCTGACGTGACAGAGGGTGATTTAAAGTACTAACACCAGTTGCTAAGGTTTCTTTGAATTTGAAATAAGTTTGAAAATGCCGAATTTTCACGTCTGCCACTGCAAACAAGTTTTTCGATTGGCTCCTCAACTGGTCCAATTCAAAGAAGCTGTAGAAGAATGTAATGCACCCACCTCAGGCTAAAATGACTTGCTTTTTTTTTGTATCCAAACAAATATTTTTTTCTCTTGGCTTAAGTTTAAAGAGTTTCTTTGTACTTATAAAATGTATGAATTAATCTTCTGTATAGAAGGAGCGTCTGTAACAGATAAGATAAGATAAGATAAGATAAGATAAGTAAAAGCTAGAACAAGAAACAACTACGTTTTTTTTTAAATTGAAAAAGATCATAAATAACTCAAAATTGTTTGTAGTTTGCCTTCACAATCACTTGTAGAATCTTTTGACTACGAGTCCTATCTGGCCGTATTTTGGTTTGGACATCTATGGGTTTCATTTAAAAAAGATCGATAGTTGGAATGCACTCTAACATTCCTGTCTGTCCCTCTGTCACTAAACTTGCTACTCTCTATTCCCTATGCTCTTGATATTCTTATACTATTATACTATACTGCTCTACAATTTCCCAATGTCTCTACCCATCATTCCTCTCTTTCTCTCTCTCTCCTATTAATTAATTAATTTCTCTTTCTCTATTGACTCTCCTATTAAATTCTCTTTCTCCAATTAACTTCTTTCTTTCCTATTAAATTCTCTCTCTCTCTCTCTCTCTCTCTCTCTCATCTCTCTCTCTCTCTCTCTCTCGCACATTCATTTACTCGCCCCCACCCATCACTGTCCCTGCAGTCAACTGCCTTGTGTCTCCCAAATTCCCTGCTTCTCCTCTCCGCTGCCAGCACTCACTACTCTCTCATTTTCTTCATCATCTTCTATTTTGTCTTACCACAGTCACTAATACTGTTGGCCATTGTTTTCTCTTCCTTGACATATAAACGACTTCTTTCTAGCGTTTCTAGACTCCACTCATAACTAGTTTACCATTTTACTTCTTCTAGTCTCCCCTCATCTCTAGAGTCTAGACTACTACTTTACTTCCAGCTACTCTCCCCTCATATCTAGACTACTACTTTAGTTCCACCTACTCTCCCCTCATATCAACAGACTTTCTTTACTTCTTTCTTCTCAGGCACAACGTGTTTTATTTCTCTTCATTTTGTCACTGGTTCATGTCTTGTACCTCTTACAATGCTCTTCAATATATCTCAGCACATTAAGTATAAAGTCACGTGACCAACTTAATACTTTTTCTGAAACGGTACGTGGTTATACGGGCATCAGTTCTGGTGGGTCATCGTGACTGCACGTCACCATTCACTCATGTTCTCCGAAATCAGCAAGTTAACGAAAATTAACGCAGGTTAGTTCTTGTCTACGTATTTGGCTACTGCCATGCCACCAAACCCCACGATGACGAAGCACAGCCTCAGCAGACCCCGCTTTTCCAGGAGCTCCTCCCACAGAATTTCAAAGAATGTCACGTAGATGAAAGTCCCTGTGGCCACTGCTTGTAGAACCCAACTGACCAATCCCTCGGCCAGCATGTCCATGTGCCCTGACGTCAGGATCATACCTAGACCTGGTGGGTTACAAACAGAGAAATTGTTGTAGCATAATAAAGTTGACCGTTTAAATGGCGCGCAATAATCCTTTACACTTACAGCATGAACCCATGGGCAATAGAAAGTAATAGAACGGGTACAGCATGTGTCCATGGGAAATAGAACAATACAGCATGTATAGCCGGCAGTGGCGTAGCTAGAGGGGGCGGTGGGGGCGGTCCACCCCGGGCGGCACACATTTAGGGGCGGCATTTTTGGGCATTTTAAAAGTGCAACCTATTCCGACAACCACCCTTTTTTTTTGAAGGGGGAAAACCAAGGTGAAACTAAAATAATCGTAATTTCTAGTCCTAAATAACGGACGCCCACAACATTTGTTTGATTACATAGTGGATGTGTGCATGTTATAAGTAACGCAAAACAGTTCAAAAATTTAAAATCACTCAAAAAATTTATCGATTTGTTTGGAAATTTAAGCGGTATACGGTACGAACAGATGAAGCTTTTATATCAAACCTACACAAAAACAAATCACCTCTGGGCCCAATAATGTGCTATTAATATCGCCACGATCGTTTTTGCGTTTAATTTCGACATTCGCAGAATGATGCGCGAACAAGTACCTACAATTCATGGTGGTTCAAATATTGTGTTTAACTTGCAAGTAGTAATTTATATAAAATATGGGTAATTTATATTACCTTTTGAGTTTTCAGAAAATTACTGTAAGGTACCTTATTAAAAAATAAATTTATTTTGTTTTTATTGCATTAAAGTAGCACAAATAATTTGTGTTTTTCATTAAAATACGATTATTCATTAAAAGTTTTACGCCTATCCAATTAAAGTAATGTGTAAATAATTTGAATTCGTCTATTTTATGGAAAATTATTAAGATTTATGGCAAAAACATGAAAAAATTCAAATTTCTCCTTTAATAAACACCACAACAGGCATAAAAAATTTCCAAATAGACATACTTTTTAATTGACATCTGAAGAAGTAACTATTAAAACGAGATCAGATGTTTAAATTTTACTCAATTCAATGCAATCTTTTTATTTTCTATGTTATCTCAATTTATTATTTTTAAAATATTTTAAAATAATTTTTTTATATTAATGCTAACCAATTGCATGGAACAAAGAGATGTGCTAATACAAACGCTGTTATATCAGTCAAACAATTTTAGTGAACACGCTGAGTTAGAAGGAGAAAAAAATATCAGTGGTGAAAATTAAGAAGACGTGGTTATATCTTTAGAACGAGAAGTACAACAGGAAATGTTTTTATCCATGGATAGAATCATAACAGAAAATAAAAGAACGCTTTGATGAGTTGCAAGTCCTTGCAAGAAAATATTCGTAAATAATACCATATAACATACTAAATGAAGCATTTGAACATCAAATAAATTACTTTATTGATTATTGATAAAGAACAGTTCAATACTGAAAGAAAAAGGCTCCAGGTTTTTATGACGGTACCTAACTACAAGAATAGGCATTATATTAGAAAAACGGGGGGAAAGGCCCCCTTGATCTATTCAAATTTATTCCACAGTAAGATTGGAAAATTATGTACCCAACATTGTAATTTTGCTATGAATTTTTTCAACGATTGCTATCAGTGTCGCTAGTTGTGAATGGCGCCTCTCCAAAGGGACGTTGATAGAAATTATCTTCCTTCCACAATGAGCGATTTAAGACAACAAAATCTTGCAATACTGTCCATAGAACAAGATATTACAAATAATTTAAATTTTGATAGCGTAATACACGATTTTTCTGTTAGGAAAGTTAGGAAATTAAATGTAAAAATATGATTACATACTAATGTATAAAATTTCTTTGTTTGTAAAATAAATCATTTATTTATAAATTTAAAATAAAAGCATACTAATTGATAATTTTTTTGGGGGTATAAATTTGGAATATTTTTTTGTCTTATTTGGGGGGAACCTGCAACCTCAGTAACTTTCTTGTGGCCTTTAAAAATATGTAGTGTTTTTTTTTAAATGTGTATTTATAGGTATATCAAGTTATGCGGCCTCTTTAATTACTGCTTATATAAGTATAGCATGCAATGGTAAACATATTCTCAAGCTTTACTTCGTTTCAATTACAATTATTTATTCATGTTTATTAATTTATAAAACCATCATATAATCGACTAATTTGCAGTCCATAAATTACGTCACGCAATTTTGGATGATTTTTGCACCCCCTCCGCCCTCGTCACACGTCGCCACAAAAACTTAGACCCTTTCTTCAATAATAATATCTAACAAGTTTTGACCACCATAGAAGCCGTATTTCCTATTTGAAAATAAGCATGTTTCAAATCATTTTATTTTCATTTAACTAATGTTTTTAGTGAAAGGCTGCACAGTAAAATCGTAACACGCGTTTAACGTAAACGTCATTAAATACAGTGTCCATAATCAATATTTAAGTGGAACTTTCATATAAAGTTGTGCGTTGTGACATGACGTCACATTTCTCATACACACCCCTCTCGTCACACATCGTAACAAATGTATAACTCCCCCCCCCTACAGGTGGGTGACGTCAATTATGGACGGTCCCTAGAATGGGCGGCACATTGGAGACCGCCCCGGGCGGCAAAAGTTCTAGCTACGCCACTGATAGCCGGTAGAAATATGGCTGATTAAATACAGTCTCCGTAAGTGTTGGAGTTTGATCCTTAATTTCTATTTTAAATTACTTTTAATAGTGGCATGACAACACCAACAAATGAACAATGATCAAAATATTTAGAACTTTGTAGTTGTGGGGCAATCGATCGAATGGTCGGTACAAAATGCTCATTTTTTAAAATTGTTAATGTATGAAGAAAATAAGTTAAATAAGTATAAGCGTATTTGTAAGCTGCACTCACCCACTCCTATAGGAGATATGAGGGAAAACACAAACACCCAGAAGAAGGCTTTTATCGGTTTGTGTTTGTAAACAAGAAACAGCTGCATGCCAAGACACAAGGCGACCAGTGACTTGTGAATGCAGATGGCGGCAAACATCTGGGTGTTTAATTACAGATTGTTTTTAAAAATACTAAACGTTAAAAATCAACAAAACAAATATTGTTTGAAATGGGATGTCTCTGCTCTACATAATTTTTAAATCTATAGACTATGGCAATATCTATCAAAGCTTTGAGAATCAATATCAATATCTTTCAGTCTGAAATATTAGTTTATAATATATTGCTACTTAACTGATCGCAATTTATTTTAAAATAATTAGTTAATCAAAGCGATCTTTTTTTTTACAAATAATAAATGATAATTGTTGTGGTCTTTTTAGTTAAAGAGCTTTAATATTGTAATGATCCAGAAATGTTCAATCAACGGTTGATTTATTAGTTAATCTAAACCAAGTTTTTATGTCCCAAGTTTGTATGACAAGTTTGTATGACAAGTTTGTATGACAAGTTTGTATGACAAGTTTGTATGATGTTTGTATGATGTTTGTATGATGTTTGTATGGTGTTTGTATGATGTTTGTATGATGTTTGTATGATGTTTGTATGATGTTTGTATGTTTGTATGATGTTTGTATGATGTTTGTATGATGTTTGTATGATGTTTGTATGATGTTTGTATGATGTTTGTATGATGTTTGTATGATGTTTGTATGATGTTTGTATGATGTTTGTATGATGTTTGTATGATGTTTGTATGATGTTTGTATGATGTTTGTATGATGTTTGTATGATGTTTGTATGATGTTTGTATGATGTTTGTACCTCCCAAATGTTGGATGTCTTGGTTTGCAGCCCAACCGCCAACCCGTCAAAGACGGTGTGAAAGGAAAGGGCTGCCAGGAGTAGAAACGCCCTCAGCGGGTTGGCCTCAATGGTCACTGCGATGTTCACAAGTTCAGAGTCCTTGGAGTGGCCATGACCTTGGTCTGCACGTCAGACAGAAATGATTTCATACAATGTCAACTTGAACAAATTACAATTTATAGATGGTCAATTTGGCCAGATGACAAAAGATGGCTGAATGTGAACAACATGACACAACATAATATAACATAACATAACGCAATATGGCACAAACAATGTTCCTGTCAGGGGTATGAGAATCACTGTGGGTGACTGTGTGATCACATGAGTAGACACGAGTTCTCGTAGGCTATTTTTGGGGACTCTGATCACGTGAGTGTGTGTACGTCTAGTGAGACTGCCCCTGTGAAAGTCATAGTTGATGTTGTCCAATGAAGAGCGTTCAGATTGTATATGGGAATAAATGCACGGATGCTCTATACCATTGTGTCAGCTATCTTTACACCGAGGGTGAAAGAGTGGCAGACTTGAAGCGAGCCAATCATATTAACAAGAGACTTAACAGTTCCCTTTAACTTTAAGCTGCGTGGCTGCGCGTTCACGCATATATTTTACCGGCACCGCGCAGCAGTTTAGCATACTACGCATCAAATTTTGTAAATTATTGCACACAAAATGAATGGTGTGCAACTTTGTACATGAGTTTTTTTTTACTTTGCACACGGACCAACGAACCATAGAAGGAACATTGGGCACAACATAACACAACATTGAACCACATGACACAACATGGCACAACATAACACAACATTGAACCACATGACACAACATGGCACAACATAACACAACATTGAACCACATAACACAACATGGCACAACATGGCACAACATTGAACCACATGGCACAAGATAACACAACATTGAACCACATGACACAACATGGCACAACATTGAACCACATGACACAACATGGCACAACATAACACAACATTGAACCACATGACACAACATGGCACAACATAACACAACATTGAACCACATGACACAACATGGCACAACATGGCACAACATTGAACCACATGACACAACATGGCACAACATAACACAACATTGAACCACATGACACAACATGGCACAACATAACACAACATTGAACCACATGACACAACATGGCACAACATTGAACCACATGACACAACATGGCACAACATAACACAACATAACATGACACAGGTAAATGTATAACATAAAAACAGGGTATTAGTATAACTGACAGGATGTAACACAACAGCGCTGTTTTGTTACGTCCTGTTGTGTTACGTTCTGTCAGGCCTACTAATACCCTGTTTTTATGTTATACATTTACCTATTTATTTAAAAGCCTGATTG
Organism: Ampullaceana balthica; assembly: GCA_944989445.1. Classification (NCBI taxonomy): domain Eukaryota; kingdom Metazoa; phylum Mollusca; class Gastropoda; family Lymnaeidae; genus Ampullaceana; species Ampullaceana balthica. The sequence continues at coordinate 106,078 of CALYLW010001312.1, read as the reverse complement.
CAGGCTCACCCCCATTACTTTATAACATGACACAAAATGGCACAACGTAACACAACATGACACAATATGGCACAACGTAACACAACATGACACAACATGGCACAACGTAACACAACATGACACAACATGGCACAACGTAACACAAAATGTCACAGCATGGCACAACGTAACACAAAATGTCACAGCATGGCATTACATGACAATATGGCGCAACGTGGCACAACACCCCATATCCTGACACAACGTGACTTTACCCTTGTCTTCGCTCGTCTCCTCTAACGCTTCACTGGTGGATTTTGAAGGGGAGACAACTACACCGGCCATGTTGCAGGAAGGAACTCCGTTTGCGTCCCTTGCCTTATAGCAAACGAGATTCTCGTCTGCCGTTATCTGAGTGTTGGTCTCCTCAACGGCACCGTACATGCCACGGGTGGTGTGGACTCCGCCGTTCGATACGGTGTTGGCACTGACCGTTGGTACTGGTGACGTCTGGTACAAGATGTTGTCTAGCCCCTTGGTGTCGTCTGGCAGTGTGCTGTAGAAACACATGTTTGTTTATCCGGGATCGTAAAACTAAAGAAACACATCAAACTTGGCAGAAAACACAGAAAGTTCAAACCCCCTAAAAAATTTAGTCAGATTTTATCATTTGAAAACTTTTCAAATTTATTTCCATAACCAATCTTAAATAATATTCAGTTCACAATTTATTATTTTAATTTCAAACTTCACACATCATGAGATACGTTTTTGGTAGGGCTGCGGAAATTAATCGTTAAAAAAATTAATCGATTAAAATTAATTTGATCGATTAAAATTTAAGAAAACTGTTCTGATATTTTTTTTCCGCAATTTATTAATAATTTATAATTTGTGTTACTTACATACTTTTCCCTCGTATTGCTATTATTTATAAGTGAATACGCTAACAAAAAGCTTTTTCTTCCTTATATCTTGCATAGCAGAACGAATTTGCTGTGTTACGTCACAAAATTTGGGAGCCATGGAATGGCCGCGACTTAGCAAATTTTGAGAAATAATGAATCGCAACTTAACGGGATCTATATATGCGTTATAAAAATATAATTAATCGATTCATCGATTAAAATTTTTCCCACTTAATCGAACAATTTTGTTTTTTAATTAGTACCAGCCCTAGTTTTTAGTAGTCACGCCAGTTTTTATCGAAGCCACAATTTAATTATTATTTCCTCATCAATCGCCTCAATGTGTAAATGATTTTTATAAGTAATATTTTTGGTTAAATTCTACTTCAGTCCTCTCATAGTGGAAGGTTGGTTTTTTTTTGTTTTGTTTTTTAATTTTATTATTTTGTTTTTTAATATTCAACAAATAATTTCAACATTTGAGCGTTAAAAACCCTTTCTGTTGTGGATAATTATTGACTTATTTTCTTACCCAGTAAATCAATATTCACGTATCTCATTATTACGGTGGATAAATGTTGACGTACAACATTATCAAATGGTTCTATGCCTTGAATTTAATAGAAACAACTTCATTCTATACAAGATATTATTTTGCGTGTTGTATGATAAATTCACGACCCAAGGGCTATACATGTAATCAATTTGCTGGAGCAGGTCAAATCCATGGAAATTCTCCCAGGAACTTGTAGTCCCTGTGATTCTAGTATAACAAGGGCTGGCTGAAGGAGGGGGCACTCTATTTACGTCACGACAGTTTTGTACTTTGGTCCCTGAATAATGCATGAATAAATATCTGGTGGATATTGCCCGATATCTTCTGCTCTATCACAGGTTTTTACTTATGTCCCCTGTTTCGTTTTGCTGTCTCTTATGCTCTTATTTCTCTATCTGAAAATTTATTGGGCCAAACATCCTGGCAGAACTTGTCTCAGTATCACAAGTCGGATTTTTTCATCTCATTGAGGCATTGAATCTAAGCATTTAATAAACGGAATATCGAGATGTATGAAAAAACAATTTTTATTTGAATCCTTCATTCCACAGGTTTATCACAAGACATGTTATGACAATATGATCTGGGCCTTGGTCGGCATATATCTCACAATATCATAGAATGTTGTCTGAAAATATATCCCAAGATGTAGTTGTCAATGTGATTTGACCCCTGGCCAAGCTCTGCATCACTTGGAGGCACGAAGAATTGAGTTTTGCTGAGGCCATGTCCTTGTTCCTGGTCATTTATTCACATATTCATGGACATGACTGTTTCATTGTCGTCATTGAAGAGTTGCCCCCCCACATCCACCTCTTCACCTCCCCCCACATCCACCTCTTCCCCTCCCCGCTAATTACACCATGACCAACGTTCTTCCCACCCCCATCCGTCCCTCCCCCTAACATTTGAAAGTTTCGGAAAGGTCACGTGGAAATGGGTCACTAAAAAATTCTAACTTGACCCAGCAGTGCTGAGAGACATTCATTCATCGAGGTGCCGGGCCTTATCTTACGGTCTCAATTGGTGTCAGTCTGGCAAGACTAGCCACCCATATGTCAGTCTGGCAAGATTAGAGACCCGTCTGCTAGTAATCACGTGATGTAAAAGAACTTTCTTCCTGCTATTTATAGATGTGAAACGAGGCAAAGACGCTCAACTTCGAATGCTAATGAAAATAAAATGATTTTTTTAAATTAAAATTTTTTTTAACGTTTATTAACTGCGGCTTTTTCGGTTAAATTTACAAAACGAACAATAGCAGTGTCCCGAAATAAAGGTATAACAACTATGTCATTATATAACAAGGTCACCAAATATAGTTCAAACAACTGTTACTATGTAATTATACACATATAAACAATAAACACGTTACTTCTATTTACAACACTTTATAACAAGCTACAAATACAGCCACTTATAAAACTTTATGAACTTTATAGCAAGCCATACCCACGTATACCGTATACCACCATATACACTTTATAACAAGCTATACATACAACCATGTAACACACTTTATTATAACAAGCTACACCTATCTAACACTACTTAGTCCTCAACACCAGATAAATTCAATACCTTGGTTTACGTCCATTGAGTGTCTCGTGTTTGCGAATTTCCCTATTTGCGTCCAGCGCTCTTTGTGTGTTTTCAGCTGAGCCCTTCCCCAGTTGATGTGCTATCTGGTGCTGGTGTGCTATCTGGTGCTGGTGTGCTATCTGGTGCTGGTGTGCTATCTGGTGCTGGTGTGCGGCTGAGCCCTTCATCAGTCGATGTGCTATCTGCTCAATGAAGGCGATCGTGAAGAAACCACCGGCCACGACTGCTTCAAACACCGGGAAGTCAATGTTCAGGTTGGCCTGGAGAATGGAAGGATTATCGTCAGCTAGGTCCCATGTCAATAGAGGACCCCACGTCAGCTAGGTCCCATGTCAATAGAGGGCCCCACGTCAGCTAGGTCCCATGTCAATAGAGGGCCCCACGTCAGCTAGGTCCCATGTCAATAGAGGGTCCCAAGTCAGCTAGGTCCCATGTCAATAGATGCCCCAATGTCAACTATATCCCATGTCAATAGTGGGCCCAACGTCAGCAAAAGGCCATGTCAATAAAGGGCGCCACGTCAGCTATGCTATATGTCAATAGAGGGCATCACGACAGCTAGACTCCATGTCAATTGAGGGCCCCACGTCACTATACGTCATGCGGGCTATCATTTCAAAGCATTTTACAGTTAAAGACAGACTTCACATTAAAAAACGTTCGATGAAGAAATGCATTTCAATATTAAAGAATGTTTCAAACTTGGCAAGACTGACCCAATATTTTAAGGACTGAGCTCAAATTTGTCAAAACTAACTTATTATGTATCAATACTGACATAATGTTTATTAAGACTGATCTAATATTTATCAAAACTGACCTAGTATTTATCAAGCCTGACTTAATATTTGTCAAGGCTGACTTAATATTTGTCAAGGCTGACTTAATATTTATCAAAACCGACCTAATATTTATCAAGGCTGACCTAATATTTATTAAGACTGACCTTACTGAAGTACTCCTCCATCTCGTCCCTGCCCTCAGCCAATAGATGGAGTAAACAAGCCCCGAAGAAAACACCTCCGGCAAAACAGGTTAAATAGGAGATCACCATTTTTCTAATCCGCGCCACCCTGGGCGTCTGGTTGCCATCTTTGACCAGCAAGTAAGGCGGCCAGCCAAACAGAAGTGTGTCAATGAACAAGAGGACGATACAGAGTCCCTTGGTGCTAGTGTCATCCATTCAGGCGTCACACAGACCTTAACATAACAATTGGATAATTTATATAGCGCAGTGCCCCAGCAAGCAGCATTACATGAAAGAGAAAAAGAGGGCGACCCAGAATGACTTGGAGAAGGAAACTGGAGTCAGACACCAAAAAGAGTGGCACAGCTGGGGATAGCCGGAGAGACTGGCTCAAGACCAGGAAGCCCGGAGAGCCTTTGTTTGAGGCCTATGCCCCAGATGGGACGACAGGCGATGATGATGATGATGACACATTTAATAATCAATGCATTATTTTATAAAAGATTAATATCCTAACTACAAAATATAATGACATTACGGTTGCACATAAGCTACATTTATCTTTAAAGAAATATTTGATTGTTGTTTAATTTATTTAAAAGGTAACGCTCGAAGAAATGTGTTTTCAGTGCAGACTTGAACGCCTCAGTAGTTGAAATGCTGCGAATGTGTAGCGGTAGAGAATTTCAATGTTTGCGGCAAAAAAAATTAGAAAGACCCTTCGCCAAATGTTTTAGCTTTAGTTCTTGTCATAGGAGCAGAGAGAATACGTGTGTCTGTAGAACAGCGTAGCTGACGAGTGGATGAATAGACAGAGGCGTTCAGTATGATAGGAATGGCATGAGTCAGAAAAGAAGTTGAGGCAGTGTGGTCAAGTTAAAATGTAAAGGTACTAATGTGTGTTCGAGTATAAAGTACAGGTACTAATGTGTGTTCAAGTATAAAGTACAGGTACTAATGTGTGTTCAAGTATAAAGTACAGGTACTAATGTGTGGTCAAGTATAAAGTACAGGTACTAATGTGTGTTCAAGTATAAAGTACATGTACTAATGTGTGGTCAAGTATAAAGTACAGGTACTAATGTGTGTTCAAGTATAAAGTACATGTACTAATGTGTGTTCAAGTATAAAGTACATGTACTAATGTGTGGTCAAGTATAAAGTACAGGTACTAATGTGTGTTCAAGTATAAAGTACATGTACTAATGTGTGGTCAAGTATAAAGTACAGGTACTAATGTGTGTTCAAGTATAAAGTACATGTACTAATGTGTGTTCAAGTATAAAGTACATGTACTAATGTGTGGTCAAGTATAAAGTACATGTACTAATGTGTGGTCAAGTATAAAGTACATGTACTAATGTGTGGTCAAGTATAAAGTACATGTACTAATGTGTGGTCAAGTATTAAGTACATGTACTAATGTGTGGTCAAGTATAAAGTACATGTACTAATGTGTGGTCAAGTATAAAGTACAGGTACTAATGTGTGGTCAAGTATTAAGTACATGTACTAATGTGTGGTCAAGTATAAAGTACATGTACTAATGTGTGGTCAAGTATAAAGTACAGGTACTAATGTGTGGTCAAGTATAAAGTACATGTACTAATGTGTGGTCAAGTATAAAGTACAGGTACTAATGTGTGGTCAAGTATTAAGTACATGTACTAATGTGTGGTCAAGTATAAAGTACATGTACTAATGTGTGGTCAAGTATAAAGTACAGGTACTAATGTGTGGTCAAGTATAAAGTACAGGTACTAATGTGTGGTCAAGTATAAAGTACATGTACTAATGTGTGGTCAAGTATAAAGTACAGGTACTAATGTGTGGTCAAGTATAAAGTACAGGTACTAATGTGTGGTCAAGTATAAAGTACAGGTACTAATGTGTGGTCAAGTATAAAGTACAGGTACTAATGTGTGGTCAAGTATAAAGTACAGGTACTAATGTGTGGTCAAGTATAAAGTACAGATACTAATGTGTGGTCAAGTATAAAGTACAGGTACTAATGTGTGGTCAAGTAGAAAGTACATGTACTAATGTGTGGTCAAGTATAAAGTACATGTACTAAAGATTCAGCTCTTTCATTCTATATCTCCGTCGTGTAGATCAGGAGCAAAGATCGAACCTATCAAAATTTAATCACAAAAAGTGATTGATCGAAGTTCCCAGAATTTTCTTTTCTCTGTTATAAAAGCAAGGATCGTCTTACTACCTAGTCGGGGATTTAATTGACGACAAGATGTAACATAGACACAATGCAAGTGTCAACAGTGGTTAACCCTCTTTTCTAACCAGATCAGCACTATTCCAGCGGCCAAAGGGGTGGGGGACAAGAGGGGCAAAAGTCCCGGGGGACACTTTGTTAGGGGTGGCTAATTCCTCCTGGTCAGTTTGTTTCTAAACATACAAAGGTTCAACTAATGAACTAATGTGGGGACTTTTATCCTAATAAAAGAACAGCCAAGTAAGAACTGAAAATATGGGGAGAGTTCCTACTGCCAAAAATTCAAACTCTATATTGAAAGTAAATTGCTATAATACTATTAATACTATTACTACTAAGCTGAAAATCCAAGACTGAAGTATAGTGTAAGAACGTGACACTGATGTGCGTGTGTCTTTAATTGATTCTTCAAGTTTGTCAACCTCTCGTGTTAAAGAGGCGAAAATTACTTTACCCAATGGATATCTTAAGATAACCAATCAAGTGTCAACAACGTATAGGGTCTTAACGATATAAGTAAATGGCCCAATTGTAAAGAAGAAAAATTTGAGATAATTATTATTGCAGTGAGATTGGAAAAGCGTACCAACATATGAACATTAATTAACAGATACAAATCAGACACGGACCTTACCACAACCGAAGAGCTGAGACGACAAACGGGATAAAAAATGGTATGCAATTAGATGATTCATTCTCCTTCTAAAGCATTAACATTGTACTTTTCATGCCGTTTTATTTGTAGCATAAACACATGAAATAAAATCATAGATTAGCTCATCTGGTGGATTTAATAACTGGCTGAAACAAATAATATAGCAAACACGTTTATAAAATTTGAAGCATTTTGAACCAGACTTCTATAAGAATAGACTATTTTGGTGGGGGGTGGGTGGAATACGTGTAGGCAAAAGCAAAAGATATTTGGTTTCAAATTCAAAACGAGTTCATTTGAGGAAATCCTCGGCCTGGTATAAAATACCATATTTATTTTTATTATTCCATAATATTCGCAATCACTCTAGGCATTTATCATAAAGTTTCAAACAAATCAAGGTCCGCGTCATGTAAAGACTAAAAATCAGAAAGCAGAAGCTGTAGAATTGTTTAAAGATTTTATGGGAACACAATATGAATCTTCTGACTTACGACATTTCTAAAATGATTTTAAGTTAGCTTAGAGCTGATGGGATTAATTGAATGCACTGCAGAGGCCACTCATATGAAATACTCAGCTCATGGCTGGAAAGCCTTATAACTGAATTCCCCAAAGACTCAAAGTCCTAAATCTTAATGTACCGTGTAGAACAACTCTTTAAACCTGTTTTTTTTTATAATTTATTTTTATTTGTTTACACGCTGATCCAACTGAAATGAACTCTGAACTTTAGTCGTTTATTTCTTCGCGTTGTGAAGTTCTAATTGCTGCTACAGACAAGGCTTTAAGTAGACTTCATAATACGCGATGGGGCTCAGGGGGCGGCAAGAGCTGAGGCAGTAAATATACCATTGATACCATGGTGTATTTTAAGACTATTTTAACAGTATTTAGAAGGGAAAAAACAGACCGAGGCAGACGAATATTTAAACAAGCGAACAGACGCAGGAATGCAATGGAATGTATTTTCTTTCTGTTTTTGGGGCCTCTGAAAACTGAGATATGTTGAAATTGCGGGAAATAAAATGATCTAATGAATTGAAGACCAAGTTCGAAGTTGTTCTTTCAGATAGAAAACTATTACAAGAACTAAATACAGTAGCTCTTAAAATTGTATTAGTAAAAATAAGTTGTTCTCCATGGAACTCAATTCATAATTTACAGTCATCGTTTTATCCTACATATGATATATGCATATAATACAGGGTGGCTCAAAACAGTGGGTCCATCTTGTATAATTTCAAATAATAATTTATTTTGTAACTGTTTTTTTACAAAACATCAAGTAAATTGTTGCCAAATGTTAATTTATATAAAATCAGAATTCAAATTCAATGTGTCCTCCTCGGTTCTCAACAGTTTTTTTCTAAACGTCTTCGCCACTGTTCAATGCTCTTGTTTATAAACCGCTGAGACAAATGTTGCCACTCTTCAACAATGGCCAATTTCAGTTGTTCTATTGTTGCCGATTTACGAAGAAAGTTAAAAGAAATAATGACGTCATGCGTTGAGTTAGTAAGTAAGAATAATTTTCCGGTTTTTAAATTCGCTCAAAACATAATTTTATATATATTGCACAAGATTGCTCTGGGCGGTCCCACTTTTTTGGGCCACCCTGTATGTATATGATAAATGATTTTTTAATTACTTAGGCCTTTTATTAATTATTAACATTTTTTAAATTATCTTATATTTTGTTTGCATTTGTGACCTATTACTCTCCTGAATGTAAAGCAATTGTTTGTATATTGAAGAGATTCATTGCAATTGTTTGATGTAAACAAAAATAATATTAAATAATGTACTTTGAATTATCAACACAGCATTTATTATTTAACACTTAGTTATTTGTTTGAGTTACTGTCACTGATATTTATGGCAAGCTGAACAAACTGATGAGTCATCTTGCAGATAGTACAACAAACTATTGGAGGCCTGTAAAAAATGTAATCAAATTCTACCTCATTATCAAAACATTTTAGATGTTTTATTTAGCCCCAAAGACTATAAACTTATTATGCTGAGTTTTCTATGTTAAAGTCTGCTAAGATGTTCAGCAATTGAAAGTGAACAAAAAGGATTATGAGAAATTTAGATTTTGTCACAAATAACAGCTCCCAAATTAACTACCATTTTCATAGATTCAATTGATTAACCATATCTACTTAAGACTAGATGTTACTTTTTATCTAGCAAGTTGCCACAGGGAAACTCTGAAAATGTATGTAACATAAACAACACACCTTAGATATCATATTTGAAACTGCAGCAGTCTTTTAAGATGAAAACTTATTAAAGTAAATCTCACATTTAAAGTGAGCAGAAATGTTTTTTTCAACATAAAATATAGCAATAAGAGTGAATCTCATATCAATTTTCTAATCTTCATTGCAGAACCAGCCATTTAGACGAATGAATTTTATGTCAGCACCTAGAAATATTTATACTAAGTGAATGAATAAACAAAATTTTTGCGGCGCCCCCTGAAATTCTCCTACTTTGACTGATTCTGGTTATACTTATTTAATATGTAACTCTTGTAGGCGTTCTCTCAATACAGAATCCTGCACACAATAATCCACTGAAGAACTTGTTTCAACAAAACAACTTTAATATGTATACTTTGTACAAGAATCATTTGAGGTTATACAACGTGGAATTCTCAAGCACACACATCACGTCCTTCCCGGACGGAAGTTCTCTGACAACTCCTCCCCCAACCTTCTCAGCCAATGGGAAGGCTCCTTTTTTCCCGCGTTATTATCTGATCACGCAATTCACTCATGACACAGCCGTGACATTCACATGTGACACCACGCAGACAAACCTAAATCCGCCACTGCGGTACACCCCTAGTTAAGGGTCATTTAACTTCTTTACTAACATGTTCCTGACTTCATAATGCTTGAGAACTGTTTACTGGAAATACCGAGCAATGCGATTCAGTGAAGTGTGTAGTACAGGTCCAGGGTTATAGTGAAAGTTTGAGCACACGACAGATAATTATTTTACAAAAATGGGTACCCGGATTTTGTAGGATGGAATATGTTAAACATGTATATGGGTGAATTTGTGAATACACTGTCCATCGAGGACGAAAGAAACAGTAGAATTGGCAAGGCAGCTGACACAATGGCCTAACTAAATAAACGGGTCTGGCAAAACACCAAGCTAACGGAGAAAACCATACTGTGTGTCTATCGAGCCTGCGTAATCAGTACGCTGCTATACGGGAGCGAGACATGGACCACTTATACATCCCATGAGCGCAAGCTTAATAGCTTCCACTTCAGGTGCCTGCATCGCATCCATGACATTAAATGGCAGGACAAAGTGCCAAATAGTGAGGTCATGACGCGTGTCAATACCCAAAGCATGTTCTCAATCCTTAATGAAAGACGCCTGAGATGGCTAGAACATGTAAAAAGAATGAGCCCGGAATCGCTTCCCCGAGGACCTTCTATATGGAGAACTGTCATCGGGAAAGAGGAAGACAGGTCACCCACGTCTGCAGTTTAAAGATGTCTGCCAGAGGGACATGAAAGCAGCCAGAATACGCACAAGCGACTGGGAGTGTAAGGCAGAAGACCGATCTACGTGGTGCACAGTTGTAAAAGGCGCCATAGTAGCCAAGGAGCGAAGAGTGGAGGAGGCTGCAGACAGAAGAGCAAGGAGAAATGCCAAACATTGGGAAGCACAGAACTCGCATGCAAAAGCTGTGGTAAAGACTGTCACTCAAGGAAAGGACTGCTCAGCCACACGAGGAAATGCAACCCAACCCAACCCAGAGCGATGCACCATCGTCTTGCGAGACTGAAGGATGTCGACGTCCGTCCGACGTCCGAATGTGTGAGTGAGTGTGTATGTGAGTATGCGGGTGACTGTGTGTGTGTATTTAAGTGTAAGTATAAAACAAGTTAATTTTTTTTTAAATCTCCTCGTCCTATCATGTACTCGGAACATTCATATAAAAACTCAAAAAGTATTTTTGGCATTCATTAGACTGATACCTAGAACACTCTATAGCAGTGCTTCTCAAACATTTTAGTATAGCGGACCGGCCGGAATTTTTCCATTGCTCCACGGACCGGTGAACTATTTTCACTGTACTGTAAATGGATAACATGTAAGCAAGGTATGATTGAGCCTGACAGGACGTAACAAAACAGCGAACGTTTCGGCAAAGAACCTTCCTCAATGAACAAATAGTACACTAATAAAACGAAAAACTTAGCTGCGGTGTACTTCCACTGTACTGACGTGGTAGCGAAATGTTTTGTTTATTTTTTTTAAAATAAGTGTCATTTTACATGCTTTTAAACAAATATTGACATGTTTTATACAATAGGGCTATAGAATCTATAGGGCTAGTATCAATGGTTGCAAATAAGGGATTATAATTATATTTTTCTGTTCTTTCTTGATAACTTCTGCGGACCGGCAGCTGATGGCCCAAGGACCGGCACCGGTCCGCGGACCACCACTTTGAGAAGCACTGCTCTATAATATTGAGGGCATTCATCATACGGATCCCTAGAACACTCAGTAGTACTGAGGGCATTCATTATACTGATCGGTAGAACACCCAATAGTACTGAGGGTATTCATTATACTGATCCGTAGAACACCCAATAGTACTGAGGGCATTCATTATACTGATCCGTAGAACACCCAATAGTACTGAGGGCATTCATTAAAGTGATCCCTAGAACACTCACGATTGTAAACAAACGACTCCTCTACTGAACTATTGAATGTCACACGCTGGTAGTGCAGATATTCGAGCAGTCACACAAACTTAGATAAGCACATTTTTTCTGCAAATAACCGAATCTGTCTAGATTAGGATTCAATAAACAAACACTCAGTATTAACAAAAATATGGGATGTATGTCTAATTTCTATTTTAAATTATCCCCTGTATGTTGAATCCCCCCCCCCTCGGGAAGAGTTCTGATGGCGCCATCTGTAAATTTATAAGAGACTAGCAGACCAGTCGTGCGTTGCAACGATCTCAGTAAAAATGATTTAATTTAAAGTGGGAATGGACATTAGGAGTTCAGTGCTCTATAGTAATATAATATAGGTTCTTAAGTTTTCATATTCTAAGTTTAGTCAAAATCCAATTATTTTCTCATTATTTAACGCTTAAACTAATTTTGATATAGCTAATATAGTGGGGGGAAAACGACATAAAGGGGACCCGGGCCTATTCGGTGCGAGATGTCAATTTCAAAAACCTTTTTATTTTCATTCAGTTTCATCAGGGATATATTTATCAAGATCGTTAAAAAGTGAATGGCAAAAATATCTTAAACATATATAAAAAGGCATTTGGGACCCCCGCCCCGAAGATATTGACATTAGAAGTTCAGAAACCTTAAGTATTTTAATATGGGCTACAAAGTTTTTGTATACAAATTTTGGTGTTAACGCATAAACTAATTTTTATAAAGCTCGTATAAGCAAAAAACGACATTAAGGGCCCCAGGGCCCAATTATTGCAAGAAATAAAGTGCGAAACACATGTTCATTTGAATAAATTTCAAAATACAAACATGTATTTATATTTCTCATTATTGTTAAAAATTGCATGGATGATAAAATATTAAACATTTACTAAAAAATACATTTTGGGCCCCCTGCACCCGATGGGAATGTAAATTAGGAGTTCAGTGCCCTATAGTAAGAAAAATATAGACCCTTGAGTTTTTATATGCTAAGATGGGTCAAGATCCATTAATTTTCTCAGTATTTTACGCTAATACTAATTTTTATACAGCTCATATAAGAAAACAAAACGACATTTAGGGGCCCCTGGGCCCATTCGGTGAAAGATTTCAATTTCACAAAACCTGTTCATTTTAATTCATTCCTCAAAATCGTGAAAAATTGAATGGGGAAAAATATCTTTAAAATATACGAAGAAAAGACATTTGGGGCCCCCGGCCCCAAAAGGAATGGACATTTGAAGTTCTGTGCCCTATATTATTTTAATATGGGCTACCAAGTTTTTGTATTCAAATTTTGGTTAAGATCCATTCATTTACTCAGTAGCTAACGCATAAACTAATTTTTATATAGCTTATATAAGCAAAAAACGACATTAAGTGCCCAGGGCCCATTCAGTGCAAGATATAAAGTTCAAAACACCTGTTCATTTCAATTTGTATAATAATGGATACATGTGTCATTATTTGTCAAGATTGTTAATAACTGAATTGTGAATAAAATCTTAAACGTTTAAGAAAAAGTACTTTTTGGGCCCCCAGCCCCAAAGGAATGATTATTAGGATTTCAGTGCCCTGTAGTATATTAATATTGGCTATCAAATTTTTATATACAAAGTTTGGTTAAGATCCAACAATTTACACAGTAGCTAGCGCTTAAACTAATTTTTATATAGCTCATATAAGCAAAAAATGACATTATGGGTCCCCGGTGCCACATGAGTGTTAAATTTAGAAAAAAAAGTTGCCAGTTACCATCGCAGGTAGGTACGAAATAGTCTCCAAAATTTTCATGACGATCGGATGAATGGTTTAGTCAGCTATAAAAGACATGCACACACACACACAGACATACTTTGATTTTTATATATATAGACAAGGAAAGACCGCATGTGTAGGTGTCTGGAAAATAGGATTGACTTCTGTAGTATTCTTACATGTCTGACTATCTTTGTCTGTATTCTTACATGTCTGACTGTCTTTGTCTGTAATCTTTGAACCGACATGACCAGATTATTGAAGTCATTCTTTTTGTCCAGGAAACCTGTTTCTGCGTATAGATGATGGGCTGCGCTTATCTCGCTCCACCAGACCATCATTCTTAGACGAATAATTCCGAATATACGTCCACGTACTGACATTTGTACATAATGTTGTGTAAGCTTAGGCATATTAAGAGTGCAAATTCTTTTATCAAAGTTGTTGCCAATGTTTGTAAAGCGTGGTGGGCCCAGCGGCCCAGCCATTGGCTAGTGTACTGCGCTATATGTCTATACACAATAAATACATTACAATTCTTACATGTCTAAGACTTCATTTGCTATTTGTTTAGCTGATGACAATATAATACTTCTTATCACTGTTTCATTTTTTTAATATAGTGTGTGTGTGGGGGGGGAAGGGGGGGGGGTCCTTACTGGCCCGGCACAAAGGGCCACAACCCAGACGTCAAACGAAAGAGTCTGTTGACAAAGTAGGTGGTTCCATCTTAAAAAAGAGTTGCCTTTTCTTGATAGCTCCTGAATCGCGATGTCACCGCGACTTATCGCCGTCGTATCGGACAACTGCACGTAAGGGTGGGGCACTTTTTGACCAACATATAACGGACCTTGGGGGCCCATCGGGAATTGGTAGATGTCCGGGCGATCTAGTCCCTACACCTGGATGTACCCCCTCCCTCCCCCTTATTTGTGCAGCCCCACCCTCGCCTCACCTGGCAAAGACCCTGGATGCAAACAACACTTGATAAAACGATTATTTGTGCCTTGTTTCTCAATTTCAAATCTGGTTATAGTGTAACACATGAGAGAAATATACGATAAAAATGAATTTACGCAAGATTTTAAGTGAAAATATACGCGATTGATATTAAGCATAATTAAGTGTACACAATTTAGACATTGAATGTATAATATAATCAACTTAGACAATAGATAACACAACGTAGACCATAGATATACACAACTTTTAGACAATAGGAAAACACGACCTAGACAGTAGATAAATGCATCTTAGAAAATGTAAATATAGACAACGTAGACAATGGTTTAGACAACTTAGACAAAGGAATATACAAAGAAAAAAAAAGATATTTTAAAAACATTAGAAAATAGATATACACTTCTTACACGAAAGATATAAACTATTAGATAATAAAATTACACAAATTAGATAATAGATATACACAACTTATACAAATGATATTAATCACTTTGGTAGTGAAAATACACAAGTAAGAAAGTGAATATAAACAACTTAAATAATATTTATTCACAATTTAGACATAGTCAATATATAGAACTTAGTCAATATACAGAACTTAGACAGTCAATATACAGAACTTAGACAGTGCATATAAAGAACTTAGACAGTCAATATACAGAACTTAGACAGTCAATACACAGAACTCTATAGTGAATATACATAGCCATTGAAACTTGATGCAGGTATGATATTGACATGGAATATACACACCGTTAGACTACGTGAAAGAGAATATTACATGTGACGTTAATGACTTTGAGATTCCTGTCGTCTGTAAAATTTAACGAGCTGCCTAATTGCTGTGACATAGGTTATTTAATTCATAACTCCACGACATGGCGAGAGTTATTTGCCCCTGCCCCGCTGCTTTGGGTCACTGCCATCGTGATGAATGTTAGAATTAGGGGTGTACCGGATTTCGGCTCCGGCTCCGGAAAATCCGGAATCCGGCTCCGGGCGGATTTCAAAAATTTGAATCCGGTACACCCCTAGTTAGAAAACACCACAAAAAACTAATACAACACTCGGATAGACAGGGATAAAAACAGTTTCCTTTTTCCATAGACAAGAACAAACACATAAATCTTCTTTCTTTCCTTCTAGAGTTCAGGCGTGGAGTGAATCGGTTGTCTGAATAAAAGAACCAACACACTTGGAATAGTCAAGACTCTAAACAAAAACTCATGACAAAACACAAATCATAGAAAAGCTTTGGACGCACCAATACTAATTGTCAATATCATCCTTGAGATAAGATAAGATAAGATAAGATAAGAAACGTTTATCAAAGGTCCAAAAGTTTCACGTGTCTAGTGTGCCTTTATTAAAAACACAATTTGTGTGTACTACAACTGCTACATTAAACAGAGTAAATTTATTGTAGCCAAGGAAGTAATGTGTATGGGTAAGTAGATAGGGCATACAACTATGAAGTAAAATTAAACTATAAAGAAATTATATAAATCATTTATATAATAAATATTTCTTTATAGATATCCCCAACACATTTTTACTCTCTCCTCTCTCTCTCTCTCTCTCTCTCTCTCTCTCTCTCTCTCTCTCTCTCTATCTATCTATCTATCTATCTATCTATCTCTCTCTCTCTCTCTCTCTCTCTCTCTCTCTCTCTCTCTCTCTCTCTCTCTCTCTATCTCTCTCTCTCTCTCAAACACACACAATTGCTTTAATATTTTATTGGTGTTAAATTATTTTCAGTATGTCACTCTTTCAATACAACTTACTACAATATAAAATAAACGAAGTAAGCTAAAAAGGTTTACATTGTTTGGTTACAAAGACTCAATTCTTTGTGCACAGACGAACTATAGGATATTTTGCTATTGTCCTTACTAAACAAGTGTCGTAAATGTTTTCTGTTTATTAGTACGTCGTCACTTCTTAAAAGTCGCTCTCAATTATACAACAATACAAGATACTTAACATGCCATTACGGTACTTTGAATCATGTTTATTTTACCTGCACGTTTGCGTCCTTTTTCCGGAATGAATATTATTTAAATGAATCAAATAATTACATAAAACCACTTCACAGTTTTTAGTAGGATCCATGTAAATTTAGGAAACCAGAAGAAGGGAAAAGGCCTAGACTATGTATACAAACACGATAAGATATTTATCTATCGTCTGCAAGCAAGCACAGCAGTCACAGGGCATTATTCTGCCGCTGTATTGAAAGGAGCGATTACTCAATCAGGGGAAACTACTCATAGGTCTGCTAGCCCGTTTGAAAAATCGTGAGAGAAATCTCCAACTGCGGGTGGTTTGCTCTTGGCTGTTCATAAGGCCCTGTTAATTTACTACATACATAATGGAGTTATTTCCCATGTCAGCTTCCCGTATCTCCATCTTGATAAGACAGAGAATCCTAGGATCTTTGAGATAATCGGCTGATATCACCTCGCATTGAAAGCCAATGGGTTTACAGATAACTTCTTGACCGGTACAATTGTAGCAGCAATAACAGTTCAACAATAAAAACATGGTATTTATCTCTTGTCGAATGTTTGCTTCGTAGAGACGCTCATTAAGGCACTCCAACTATGGAGTGTTAAAAGAAACGTTACTCATGAGGCAAACATTCCTGAAGGAAGTAAACATTCATTTAGGACATATTCTTTGTGCAAACACTACTGTGGGGAAAAATTATGGGTGTAAACAATTATGTGGCAGATAATCTTGTGACAATGACAAAATGGCCCCTGTCAAAACGGCCCTGCCAAAACGGCCTTTGTCAAAATGGCCCCGGTCAAATCAGCCCCGGACAAAACGGCCCTTGTCAAAATGGCCCCGGTCAAAACGGCCCCGGCCAAAACGGCCCCGGCCAAAACGCCCCAAGCAAATTGTTTAAATTTTTTAAACAAAAAATTATTTTTTTTTGCATTTTAACCTTTTGTCAACTTTTTCACCCTTAAAGAAAGTGGTCAAATTATAAAATTATTTCTTGTGACTTGTGATGTTATTATATTATTTCTTCTTAACAAACAATTGTGTCCTGGTGCCGTTTTGAGTAAAGTTTATAAATTTGTTTCTTGTGATGTCATTATTATTGTTTCTTGTGAACTATAACCTCACACTGAATCGGTAAGTAAAAATCAATCATCAATATCATCAATCAATCATTCAATCAATCATCAATATACATAATTCCCGTCTGTATGTATGTATGTATGATGTATGTGTGGATGTAACGGATATGACGTCATATAATATTTTTAGGTTATGTTAGGTGGCGCTGCGATCGATTTTGTATAAAAATATTAAATGACGTCATTGTTTTATGCTTATATTTTAATTTTTGAAAAGGGAACAGATGTAAAAATAGGATTTGAAGGTTTATAATTATTATGAAATACTTTGTGTACATTTCAGCAAGTTTAATATTTCGTATTTATCAAACACGGATAAGTTACTTATGTTAACTATGTATATTGATTCCCGTTGTCTGTATGGATTGTATAATTATTATATGACGTCATTGTTTTATGCTTATATTTTAATTTTTGAAAAGGAATGATGTACAAATAGGATTTGGGGATTTATAATTATTATGAAATACTTTGTGTGCATTATTCCATACATACATACAGACAACCCGTCACTAAATCATTAGCGGCGTATGCTATGCCGCGGGTCAGCTCAAATCCTATTTGTACATCGTGCCCTTTTCAAAAATTAAAATATAAGCATAAAACAATGACGTCATATAATATTTTATTACAAAATCGATCGCAGCGCCACCTAACTTACATCCATACAGACAACGGGAATCAATATAAATAATTAACATAAGTAACTTATCCGTGTCTTGATAAGTACGAAATATTAAACTTGCTGAAATGTACACAAAGTATCAATATACATAATTCCCGTCGTCTGTATGCATGTATGTATGTGTGTATATAACGCTATACTAATTTTAGAAAGCAGCGCACCAAATTACTGCACCAATGCATTAAAAGGTGTGCAAATTAAAGATGCGCTGTAAAAAATATTATATGACGTCATTGTTTTAGCTCATATTTTAATTTTGGAAAAGGGAACATTGTAAAAAGAGGATTTGATGATGGTTAATTATAAAATAAAAAAAAACAAAGGGGGCGCCGTAGGCGCCTTACAACCCCTATTATAAAATACTTTGTGTGCATTTCAGAAAGTTTAATATTTCGTATTTATCAAACAATGACAAGTTATTTGGGCTTTTGAAAAAGGTGGGCAGAGTTCCTCAATTCTCAACACAGTCCCATCTGAAAGTTCCCGGATTGGATGGGCACAGCTAGAAGTCTCTTAGAGAGCATCCTTTAGAAGCAACTGTACAAAAGTTATGGAACGGTCCTCACAAACCATTAAGTCATTAAGGGAATGAGAAAACAAAGAAACGATTACGAAAAAATTAAAAATAAATATTTTCTAAATGTAAGATAAACTTTGAAGATTGGGGTCCATTGAGCATGCTGGTCTAGCAATGAGCATGCTGGACTAGTAATGAGCCTACTGCACTAGAAATGAGAATGCTGTACGAGCACTGAGCTTGCTGGTCAATGGACTTAAGACTATTAGTCATTTGCAATTTAAAAACAACACCCTCGTTATGGAACGAACGGCTTAAATGAACTCAGAGTTTCTGGGAAGAGGGGATTATAAATAATAATTATACAACAGCGTCAGACTCTCTTCCATTCCTGTGTTTGTGTGTGTGTGTGTGTGTGTGTGTGTGTGCGGGGGTAATTTATGTAAGGAAATATCCTTTTACTAATTAAATGAAGATGGAAGACTAATTATTTTTTAAATAAATATTTTGAGAATGGAATTAAATATTTAAAAAAATGGGTTAGTATATTATTAAAATAAAGGGAAAATTAAAACAAAAAAAATCTTTTAGTATAGTTATGAGTACCCTCACCCTGATCAGACACAATTATTATATAGTTGATAGCCAAGTGAACACAGTAATATCTTATCTTATCTGTTTCAGACGCTCCTTCTATACAGAAGATTATTGCGTCCTACGCTTATCTATGGTTTGTGTTTAAGTCCTGCATTCTTATTAGACTTTTAAATGTTGATAAAGTGTTGGCTTTCCTGGTTTCTTCGGGCAACCCATTCCACGCCCGAATTCCGGACTTGAAGAACGAAAATTTGTATGAGTTTGTTCTTGCATACGGGATAAGAAAGGTGTTTTTATCCTTATGTCTATCTGAGGGTTGTATTAAGTTATCTTTGTGTTGCATTTCTAAATTAGAGTTTAATTGCTTTATGTATGATTACTACTTTACTCTTGGTTCTTCTATCCACTCTAGTGTTTCAAGGTTTAATGATTTAACTAATGGTGTTATTCTAGTCAGTTTTCGAATATTCTCCAGTAATGAATCTGGCAGCTCTTTTTTGGATTTGTTCTTGTTTATCAATGTTTTCTTTGGTGGATGGGTCCCATACAGAAGATGCATATTCATATTCGTACAGGTCTCACCAAAGTGAGATAGCATTTTAGTTTTATATCTTTATTACACTTGTAAAGGTTTCTTTTTATATAAAGTAATAAATTGAGTTCTGTTTTAAATACCTAGTATAGAGAAACTTGAAACAATCACAGTAATAATAAATAGATCATACAGTTAAATTTAATTTTAAAAAAATTTACAATAATGTGTGCGAACTACCATATCTTTCCCTTCCCTTATTACATATTTTCGGTTTTTTTCGATAATTTGTTGAGTTAAAAATTTACACCACTAGTCCTTCAACTTCTACGCGCCATTGCAAATTAGCGGGACATAAGAAGATTACCTAGTGTAATAAAAATACTTAAAATGTTTGTTCAAAAAAGAGGTATACTAATTTTTTAGGCAGCTGTTTTTATATACGCTGCATTTGTTATCTATGCAATTAGTTTGGTCTGGTCACAAGAATAATGTTGTTGTAAATGATTGTAAAGTTATTTTTTTAGACAGACAATCAGACAAAGGCCAGTCACTTGAACTCTAAACTAAACTGTACTGTCTGACTCTGAGTCAGTACACATTTAATTTTACTTTTACAGTACATTGAAACACTAATGACTAATACTAATGACTAATATTGTACACTGTACTGTTCCTTTGTAACTGCACTGTGCATGTCTAAGTCTAACTCGTATCATTATCATTATGAAAGGCTCAATCAGATTGACAATTTAAGCTTAGTTATTAGTAGTAGTTTAGTTTTAGGCTTAGGTTTAAGTCTCAAAATCAAAATCTATCAGATTATCAACTTTTTTATTTTACTTTTACTCAGTAATCAGCTGAACCGATTTACAACTGATTATACTTGTATACTCTATGCTGTAAAAATGATAGGCCTATTAGTATAGTATAGTATAGGCATAGGCCTAATATCTGGCATTTAGCCATGGAATGGCTTGCCTGAAAAAAAAACCCCCAGGAAACTCAAGTCTCAAGAATTAAATTAAGATAAGAACATTCTTCTTATCTGCTATACTATAGACGCTCCTTCTATACAGATGATTATTGAAATTATTGCGTCATTGATCTTTAAAAATATAAAAAACTTCAGCATTAGACACACAGTCACAGGTAGCAAGCAATCTTCTGTATAGAAGTATCATCTGTAAACTGTATTATAATAGTATTAGATAAGATATCCTAATAAAAAGTAAAAAGGAAGTGTCTATTGGTAGTCTAGTACCAACTTTTTAATAGCCTCTGATATAAGATAAAAAAGAGTTCATCAAGCATTTCTGGTCACATCGTAGTGCGAAGGATTATTGTGCTGTGGGTGTAGGGCTAAAATTTCTGATGGGGAATCTTTTTTTTTCGCATTGGTCTTTTCAAACTCAATTAGGATACCAGTTTCAATGCCCTATAAGTTCTAATTATGAGGTTAGGGTTAGGGTTCCCTTAGACATTAATTAAATTGGGATTCATGGAGTATAATGTTCAGAAGTACTATTCACATTTATCTGACTGTTACTTAAATTGAGGTTCTCAAATTATTTAAATATTTAATGAGACAACAAAATCTATAAATACTAATCAAAGTAAAAGGCAAAGCCCTCTCTCACTCATCACTAAATCTCCAACTTCCCGCCTGAAATTTTGGGAATTAGGATACCAGCAGTTGTTTCTTCGTCTAAGTTTTTTCATGCATGATCTTTTTTGTCTGGGAGGCCACAAGGCTGATCCCATAGTACAGACAAAGCATGAGCGAGAAACCAATAGACTATTTAGTTCATTTTGAACCTTTATTCTTTAATTACATGCTAAAAAATCTGCTTTACAAATACAATACAGAGTGCAAAAATATGAGAGTACCATTAGCCAATAGCTCTCTACCAGCTATTGGTAGTTAAGAACCAATAGCCACAGCCAATAAAAATTATAAGGGCTACTGTTATAATATATGTGTTGCACATTCACACACAAAAGCAAAATATGATTAATGTATAGTCCCTTTTAGACCTAATATTAATTTAACCTTTTAAGTTCATTTTATAAATTTATTCCTTAAAATTCTTTGCTTGCAGGCGGTCGTCGTGAAGATGTCCACTTTGACAAGATAACATCAAGGATTCAGAAGCTTTGTTATGGATTACACAAAGATTTTGTTGATCCAGTAAGCTTATCTTATTTCTAAGTTCATTGCATTGTTACTCTTAAAAGTAACAGCTAAATTTAATAATTGGCTAATTATTTATTTTTTTAATGACCCATCGCAGTATCTTGTTCCTAAATGTGATTACCCAAGAGACCTTGGGGTTATTATTTTTTGAATCAAGACCTAGTGAATCATATTTTTACACTAATATAAGAATATTTTCTATTTTTTTTATTGTATATGACATGCAATCAGAGGCATAATCAACATTTGAGGTAATAGTAATACCAATAAAGCTTTTCCAAGTCCCTGACTTTTGAATATGATAAGATGGTACCAAAGTATGAAAAATTCTTCATGAGCAGTAAATAGGCACTCCAATACTCGCTGCGCGCGCCAAAAAAACCGGCGGGCTAAGCGGGCGGCGGCACTGTGACGAGTTGTTTGCATTAATTTCAGTTGGGCATTATCTGATTGTACTGAAAATTTTACAGTTATGGCATTGTTGGTTTAAAAGTTATGCTATTTTGAAGTAAAACAGAATTTTTTGACATTTGTCGCTATTGACCCCTTGTCCTTATATCATCATCATTGCCCTTCGTCCCATCTGAGGCATAGGCCGCGAACAAAGTCTCTCCAGGCATCCCGGTCCTGCGCCAGTCTCTCAATCTGCCCCCAGCTGTGCCCGCTCATTTTTGTGTCTGCCTCCAGTCCTTATATGGTCATGTTTTATAAAATATATTTATTTAATTCACAACTACTGTGTTGTTTTTTGTTTAAGTATGTGTTATTAATGTATCCCCTAAATGGCAGGGTTCTATCTTCATTAATTACTGAGTTATGAACAAAATAGTGTGGGAAGAGCTAATATTCGATCACAGTTTTTAGAATTAATTACAAAGGTAAATAAGGAGGAAAATTAATTCACTAAAAAAATTATAACTTTTCTCCTAAAAGAGATAGAACAATGATCCAGGTGTCATTGGAAAACTGAAAGTGAGCTCTGTCCTATGATATGCTGTCTGTGTGTGTTAGATGTATTTGAAATTTTGAGTTGGAGTGCCTACAGTAAAGCAATGATTCATACTTAAACTTACAATGAATAGTAGTGCTCAAATTTTTAAATTTAGATTTGTCCAATGTAGTATGTAATAGTAAATCACATCTATATGATATATCCAACTTGACTCAGTTACCAAATCAACTGATCTCTTTGCTTGTTCCAGGCAGCTATTACTTTAAAAGTCATCAATGGACTGTATCCTGGGGTTACCACTGTTGAGCTGGACAACCTGGCAGCTGAAACAGCAGCTACTATGACTACAAAGCATCCCGACTATGCTATTCTTGCAGCTCGTATTGCTGTTTCCAACTTGCATAAAGAAAGCAAAAAGATTTTTAGTGGTAAATGATTTACATCTTGTTGCATTAAAGATTAAAGCATTATATTTTTGCTTGTCCTTAAAAATTTGATTTCACATTTCTATCATCTGACGTATTTATAATGTACATTGTACTGTTAATTTTGAGGAAATTTTTGTATAAGTGCAATTCATTATTTGTAAAAGCTAAGATTTTAGTAAATTGTTGCATTATAGCAGTTACTACTTAATATTATCTGTAACCTATTTTATACTATAATGTCACGTGCTGATTATTTTTAACAGATGCCATGTCAGCCTTGTACAACTGGATAAACCCAAAGACAGGGAAACATTCACCAATGATATCTGAAGAGATATACAATATCATTTTGGCTAATGCAGATGTAAGTATCTCCTTTTTGTATGATTTTTAACTGATGGTAGACACAATCAGTGTTCCCTCTAAATTATGTTGGTCCATGTGCCAAAAAAAAACAACCTGGTGCAAAGTTGCACAGCATCTATTTTTGTGTGTAAAATTTTACACTCAACAAGCACATGTATTATCCTCATCAAAATTTGCTGAATGGAGGCGGCCAGGTCTGCGCTGCCACACAGCTTAAAGGGAACATTTGATAGAATCTATACCTTCCTTTAAAAGTGTATAAATTAGGGATTCAAATATTAATTGAATGCTCATTAGCTTGATTTATAAAACAATTATGGCAACTAATTATTTTTCATAGTTCATAGGTTTGAAGTGAACGCTACTAAATTTGTATAGCCAATTATTAAAGGAACCCTCTAAATCCCAGAATATTTGTTTGAAGTTTATTATTATTTTTTTCTTTAAAAAAAATGATCAAATTTCATATTTTTTTTTAAATAATTTTTGCAAACGCTTTAACTGTGGCAAATCTAATCTGCTAAATTTTTTAGATATTACGTTTTTAACAAATATTTTTTAGTATTTTTTTTTACAAATAAATTCTCAAACAGCACGAGCACTCCTAGGAATTATTATACTGACTACTGAAGAACATTGAACTTTTATCTTATAATGTATTGTGAAATAAAATTATAATCTTCCCAATTCTAAGTCAAATTGAATTTAATATTTCTTTTAAAGAAGAAATAAGTGTTTATAAGCGTAAATTTGCATTGAGTTTCTAATTTATATTTGTATTTTAAACTTTTAGAAATTGAATTCTGCCATCATCTATGATCGTGATTATTCTTATAATTACTTTGGATTCAAGGTGAGTTTAACGGCTGTTTTGTTCTGATAAACATAAATTCAAAGATTTTTGGAAAATATAGATTAATCAGACAATTTAATTACACTTTTCAGTAAAATATTTTCCTTCTGAAAATTTATCAGTCCCGGAAAATAAAAATGAAATAATTATTTTAATCTTGTATCAAAGAGAGCTTTTGTTAATATATGTATTGCTTCTATGTAACCATGTTTTTCCCTTCACTCATATGTATAATTTTCTTTTAGACATTGGAGAGATCTTATCTTTTGAAAATAGATGGAAAAGGTAGGCATATTTTTAAATCCCTTATATTAACTTCGAAATCTTGTCTCTCTGTCGTTCGCGGGCGGGCGGAAAAGCAAAAGTAAAAAATGACACACTTCCCGTGATGCTATCAAGCTGAAATTTCGCACATAGAATCGTATCACCTAACAATGCATCATATCAAAATTTCATATCGATCGAACGTACTGTAATTAAATTAATGCATTTTTAGTTTATCTCTATATAACATATGTAATTCAATTTCAGTTTGTTATTGTTTTTTTCCACGTGCCAGTTGAGTTCACGCGTTGACGCTACCCATCGATGTCCACACCCCCTTCCCCCGGTTTTAAAGCCAGGGGACATCAGTCGGTTTCAGTCTGTAAATGTTAGTCGCGTTTGAACATAATCAATACTTTTAATTATGTCTCATATATAAGGAATTAAAGTCAAAAACTTTGTTTTTACGGGGTTGTTTAATTACTTTCTGTTAATGTGTGCTGTTCTTTCTATTTATGCAGTTGCTAGGGTTTTTCAATGTGTTTTTGTTTAGTTGAGCCCTCAAGTATTTTTTTTTAATTGATGGAATGTAATTAAGATACAAAATTTAGGGGGAAAGACTTCATTTAATCTTTGTTTTCTGTGAGGCAATGAATTCACCCCCCACCAGGGAATAGTGAAGCAGGCTTCCGATTTTTGATCTGTAAAATTTCTTAATAATCTGTTTGTTATATAATATATTAATAATGTCGGTTATAAAATATCTGAATAATGTGTTTGTTAATAACAATACTGTGTCATTTTAAAAGAAAAGTAAAAGTAATTTTTTTAAAATATGAATTAGGCAGCAGTTATGCCTTGTTAACTCATTAATGATGATACAAAGCTACTTACATGTCTCTACTTGCTGCAAAGTTTAATTTATTTTTATTCTTTTATATCTGCTAAATTTTTGTAAAGCTTTTTCCTAAAAGAGACATTAAAACTTAAAATGAATTCTTTTAGTTGCCGAACGTCCACAACAGATGTTAATGAGAGTAGCCGTGGGAATTCACAAAGAGGATATTGATGCAGCTATTGAGGTCAGTTCTATTAATATATACTGATACAATAGTGGCGTGTGGCTGCCAAATAATAAAATATAACTAAATACAGTCACAGGTTGATTACCAAATTATTAGACATAAAGTAATGGAATAAAGTGTAAGTTTAAATTTTACAGCGCAGTTTTTTTAATTAGTTGACAGAATTGAGACCTTAACCCTTTACAGTCCGATGCGCCCGCAACGCGCCGTTTTTTTTCTTAAGCGTACAGTCCGATAACGCCAAACCCGCCCGCATCGAGGTTGTTTACTTTGTTGCGTAGCGCTGCGCATATCCGTCGCGCATTACTGACTTTAACTTTACCGGAAGAGAGCCTCGTTTTCGATGTTTATTTTGATACTAGTTTGAAGGTGGTGTACCGAAGGGCTCATTTTATACAATTTTTTGAAAAGTGTCGTTTTTTTTCACGGGGATTTTAGTGCAATGGACAAAATATTGAAGGAACTTAGGCGTAATGGGGCTTCCTTATTCAATGAATATAGCAGTGATTAATATGATTATTGATTTTAATTTAATTAACACTAGTGATAGTTATAAAAACACTGATAAAAAATGATAGAAATAGTGATACGACATGGATGGAAATGGTTCTATAGACCATAATCAGATCGATAGTGGTCGATTAATTTTTCCGCAATCATTTTTTTCCTCATTTATCAAACAATCAGGCCCTAGACATAATTAAAATTTTCCTGATGATGCTATTGCATCTGATTACTTTTCTTAGTCATACCAGACAATTACTACAAAAAAACGAACTTTGTTTGCACTACAACTAGTACAATGTGCTACAAAAAATAATTTACTTGCAGCCAGTTTTCTCCATTGAAATAAAGAAGTTTTTTAAATACAAATATAATGTTGGCATTCACAATATGCCTGTGGTTGACTCATACTTGTGCAAGGGTGCCTGCTAATAATGCCTGCTTTAGCAGAGTTGTAATAGACATGAAAATGGATAAGAGATGTATCTAATTAAACTAATTACATGGAAAAATGTGTTAAAAATTGTTTTGGGGGGTTTTCTGAAATTTTTTATGTGAACATTATTTGTATTATACACCTTAAAGACCAATGGATATAAAGTGTGTCCATTTGTTTGTACTTAGTTATTTTTACCTTCATTTTCCTACAAATAGTTTATTTTTTATGAATTAATTAGGAAAAGAACATTGATTTAAGAAAGTGTTATCTCCCCTTGCTTGGTCGCAGGGAGTAGAAAAGGCCGAAACGCATTGGACTGTAAAGGGTTAATGTGGCCCTGCTCTCACCATTAGCTCAGAATTCAACATTGAAAACTAATGCACTAAATGTTAATGATGTGTATCTAAATCGTCATTGTTAATTGTCTAATTCCATCACTGTAATTAGTAATATATATTTACAAATATTCCATGACCAGACCATTATTTATATATTTTAAGTTCTAGTTTTGCCACTAGAAAGGACCTTCCCTACACCTACTGTATCCCTAATTCAGGTCATTTTTGTCCTTTGTGGCAGACTGGTACACATGCATGTACATTCTCATTTATTAGGGCAGATGATGTAGATTAAGAAATTTCAAACACATTAATTAATATGTTGCCACCATATTAGTTTTTGTTTATCTCACTCATCTGCTATCTCAGTACTTTTTGAAAAATGACATGACTGGGTTCTATTGTATATACTTTTTCTAAATTTAAAAACAAGCCTGGAAGAGACAATCTTGCTATGATTTAATGTTATTGCATAACAAAAGTATTACGTAATATGAATTTTCACACCCCACAGACATACAATCTTTTGTCAGAAAGATGGTTCACTCATGCATCACCCACTTTGTTTAATGCAGGGACCAATAAACCACAACTTTCCAGGTAGAATTATTTTTCTTCTTCAAAAAGAGAAAAATAGTAAAATAGATTACCTGTATTATAGGAAGTAGCTTCTCTGGTACTGTATGCACTTCCACAAAATTTGCTTCGTAGTTAAATTTTAAAATCTAAATTTTGCTGCATTAAAATTCCTCATGGCAAGGCCTTTCAAAAGTTTAATTTATTATATTTGTTTATTAAAAATTAACCATCTTTTAGTTACTCATTTTGGTTTTATATTTTCAAAATGACAGCTGTTTTCTCTTGACAATGGATTCAGACAGCATTGAAGGTATTTATGATACACTGAAAACTTGTGCCCTTATCTCCAAGAGTGCTGGGAGGGAATCGGACTCAATGTCCACTGCATCAGGGCGACTGGCAGCTACATAGCAGGCGTATGTAACTTTCCTTATCAAACATGTATAATGATAATGTATACTTTTATCAATGATACCAACATTAGTGACTGTGAAATATAGTGTCTTTATTTATTTTAAATGATAAAATTCTTGATTGTTCTTTAATTTTAAAATCTTTCATTTTACAAATAGACCAATGGAACATCTAATGGACTCATTCCTATGTTACGAGTGTACAACAACACTGCAAGATATGTAGATCAGGGTGGAAACAAGGTACTTACTGATTCCCTTAATTTGGATTTTAATTTATTATCACTATCCTGTTATTGCATTTGTCTTTTAACTAACAGTATTCTGTTGAAATATTGAAGTAGATCATTCATTGAAAGCTAAATAAGCAACTGTTACATCTTTTTACCACACTGTACTTACTTTTGCAGCATATCATTTGCAAAAGTTGAATATTAGGAAGTCAAGAAATTGTGCTGCTTGAAATCTTTATGAGTTTTTTCCCCTACTCTTTACAGAGACCAGGTGCTTTCGCAATCTATCTAGAGCCATGGCATGCAGATATCTTTGACTTTCTCGATTTGAAGAAAAATACAGGGAAAGAAGAGCAGAGGGCGAGAGATCTTTTCTATGCTCTCTGGATCCCTGATCTCTTCATGAGGCGTGTGGAGCAGAATGGAGACTGGACTCTGATGTGTCCCAATGAATGTCCAGGGCTGGCAGATGTTTGGGGGGAAGAGTTTGATAAGCTCTATGAGAAGTAAGTGAAATATGTTTTGATAGTTTACTTTAGATTACTACCATAAGTTAATGTTGTTCATGTTGATATCAAAAGGGTCAACCCCTGTACAGCCAGAGAAATATGAAATGCACCAAACAAAATGTATTATTTTGATAAAACAAAATGTGGGCATGTTTTATATTCTCTGTCCGGTTTTATCACTTGAGTCAATGCAAAATTATAGTTGAGATATCCATGCTAAGTATCCATACTCTATTTCCTTCTCCTCTCAATCAAATTTATTCTGAGCCTAACTTTCAACAGAATTTTTACTTAAATCTGCCAGTTGTTAAGTGAGTGACATACTGATACTAAGAAATTAAGTGAAGTGTAAGGACCTAGAAATGTAGCTGTTTGCATTAAGTTGTTTGCACTGAAATTGAATGGTGACGGTATAAGTAAAGTAAAGGAGTTGTGATCCAGCAAAAACCTTTTCTTTTTTTGAATGACTTGAAAACTTGCTTATTCTGCTATACAGGTATGAGAGCCAAGGAAAGGGAAGGAAAGTTATTAAGGCCCAAAAGTTGTGGTATACAATTATTGAGTCCCAGACAGAGACAGGGACCCCTTATATGTTGTACAAGGACAGCTGCAACCGCAAATCTAACCAGCAAAATCTTGGAACCATTAAATGCAGCAACTTGTGCACAGAAATTGTTGAGTACAGTGCTCCTGATGAGGTAAGGTTCACATAGAGACCACCTAATAAATGACAACCTAGCATGCATTATTTCAATTTTGAATGTTTCATAATCAAAATTTTTAAAATTAGTATTTAAGTATTTATAAACTGTTAGCTACTTGTCAAATTTTAACTATAAATTACCTATTAATAAATAAATATTTTAATTTATATTAACTTCTTTTACTTTATTCAAAATATTTGTATTGTTAGGTGGCTGTGTGCAACTTGGCCTCACTTGCTCTCAACATGTATGTGAAACCAGATAAAACTTTTGACTTTGAAAGATTGCAGTATGTGACAAAAGTAGCTGTTCGGAATCTTAATAAAATCATTGAAATCAACTACTACCCAGTACCAGAGGTGAATGGAATTTTTTATTTGTGCACTTATTTATGTGTGTATATATATATGTCTCTCCTTCATTATCTACTATCTGCATATTTGAAACTCAAATAGATAATTAAAAAAATCTAATGCCATTATCTAAAGGTGAATATAATTACATCATGTACTGGTTCTTATTTCATTGTTAGATCAGGGTAGACCAGTGCTGTCCAACCTTTTTGACCCCGCGGGCCACATTTTTTTCCTTATTAGGCCGGGGGCCGCAATCAATTAACGTCTTAAGAAAATATTAAATGGATAAATACTTCCTACCTTATGTAACTTTGTCTCCTCATCAATACGAAAAATAACATGAATAAAAACTGTAACACATCTCTAATGTGATATTTGGCTTTGAACTGTATTTGCAATTTTCTTAATTTGCGGTTCGTATTCTGTAACTGCTGCTCTTATTAAGTTTTCCAAATGCTCATCAGTCAAAGCGTTTCGTTTTTTAGATTTTATATTATTCATGATGGAGAATCCAGCTTCACAGACGTAGGTACTACCAAACATGGTTAATATTTTTCTACAACATTTCGATAGCTGCGGAAATTCGTCTGCAGAAACATACGTCATCCAGAATTCAGTTGGCGACGAATTCGTATGTTTATCACGAAGCGGCGTGCTATGCTGAATCTCGATGATTTCACGCTGCACTGCACCTTCGTCTGCTCCTAATATCGTCATTTTCGAGGCTATATTAGATACATCACTAGTAAAAGGATTTTCTACAAAAAGCAAAACGGGTGTAAGATTTCGAATATCTTTAAATCGATCTGTGAAATCCAGCTTTAACTTTTCTAATAAAAGATAGAATCGCTCATTTGTGACAAGCTCTGGAAGTTGTTGAGCAGCCTTGGCAAGAGCTGGGAAGTGAGTAAAATTTGACTGATTTATTTGGGTGATGAAAAAATCGAGCTTGGATTCAAAAATACTGATTTCTCTCATTAGCGTTGGTAAGATTTGAAAACGTCCTTGCAATTTTAAATTTAATTTATTCAGGTGATCCGTGATGTCGGTTAGAAATGCTAATTTTACCAAAAAATCTGGTAGTTCTATATAATTTAACAAATTTTCCCTTTTTTTAGACCTGAGAAACAGTTTTACTTCGTCAATTAGGTTCCAAAATCGTGACAGAACCTTTCCTTTGCTCAGCCAAGGAACATCAGTATGAAGAATAAAATCCCCAAAATTGTTATCATACTTTTCTAACAAAGTCTTAAACTGCCTGTGATTTAATGGATTAGCTCGAATAAAATTAACACTTTTCACCACAACATCCATAACATTTTGCAATTTGTCATCCTTCAACTTTGAGGAAAGAGATTGCTGGTGAATTATACAATGATAAGATTGAATGTCTGGAAAATCATTGTCAGCCTTCAGCAAACCAATGAGTCCAACTTTCCTTCCTATCATTGCTGGAGCACCATCCGTTGTAACAGAAATCAGCTTCCTCAAATCGATATTGTTGTTTAATAGAAAATCCTTCAGTGCTTTATATACATCCTCACCACGGGTTGTATTTTTTAATGGAATTAGTGTCAGTAATTCTTCTTTAAAGGTCTGCCCCTTGTCAAACCTAACCCAAACTATAAGTTGGACCGTGTCAGTGATATCACATGATTCATCCAATGCCAGACTGAAACCAGAAGCGTTTTTTAAATCCGTAAGCAACTGCTCCAATATATTCCCGGACATACTTTCAACACGCTTTGCCACAGTCTGGAGGGAAAGCTGAAGATAAGATATTTGTTTCTTTATTTCTTCCTTGTTTTTAAACTCAGAAAATAATGAATCAGCACGTTCTTGAAAACAAAGTTTAACCGTTTCACCATCCCGATACGATTTTTGTTTCTTCGCCAACAACCAGCTAATTTTAAAAGACGCTTCAGTAGCACAATCACTTGAACT
The DNA here is from genome assembly GCA_944989445.1 of Ampullaceana balthica. Classification (NCBI taxonomy): domain Eukaryota; kingdom Metazoa; phylum Mollusca; class Gastropoda; family Lymnaeidae; genus Ampullaceana; species Ampullaceana balthica. The sequence goes on along the minus strand of CALYLW010001312.1, from coordinate 74,083 downwards.
CAAAATCCGGCGGAAAACATTTTGCTGGCCATTTAAATTCTTCTTTAAAGAACTAACTTTGTCTTCTCTTAGCTTTGTTCCTTTCGGATATTCGTTATCAAAATCGGCATGCACTGACTTGTGGTGTCTCTGCAGATTTGACTTTTTGATAACAGAAATAGTAGCCTGACAAATCAAACACACTGGCTTTTCATTAAACAGAGAAAACAAAAATTCGAGTTCCCACGAAGAGTTAAAAGTACGATTCTCTTCTGTAACTTTTCGTTTCCTACTCGCCATATTGGCTTTCTCTTTTTAGAAACAAATGTCGTTTCAAAAATCGTTCCTGTTATCTCTCAGAATTTTTTCATAAGTGAATTGCACTGATACCACAAACGCAGCTTTTATTCTGTTTTCTACTATCAGAATGGTTCACACTCTCGAAATGAATACCAGTTACTGGTCTTTTTCCTTTTAAAAATACAGGATGGGCATTTATTCAACCCCCCCACCGCCCCAAACCCAGGCAAGTTTATTTCAACTTGTTCACATTCCTATGCAGTGACCTGGGAATATCATATAACGCCCTATGTGTCATTTTGATTATCCTTGTTCCCACACTGACCAAGTAGCTACAAATAAAATCCATCGGGCCACAGCTGACCCTGCTATGACCCCGCCCTGACTGAAGCAACAGAAAGACATTCTGGATGGTTGTATCCCCATATCGGTGTATCGGATTTCAGCTAGCCCAAGTTTCCCCATTGTTCACATGAAACGCCAAGGACATAAATCTATCAAACCAAAAACCTCTTTTGCGGCACCCCACCCCGTCTTATTAAAAATGCCACATTTCTCAGGTAGTCTCTAATAAATTATAAAAAAACAGTGAATCACTAAGTTATTAAAGATAAGAAGAATTTTTACCAAGATATGGCGGGCCATTCTAGACAGGTCCGCGGGCCGCATGCGGCCCGCGGGCCGCGGGTTGGACAGCACTGGGGTAGACCTTTCAAACTTTAATTAACTTTTTTCCATTAATTTGTTTGATAGTTGTCTAATTTTGCACAAGAAAATCTCACAAGCAAGGAGAACCTTACCGGACCCCTGTATTTTAATAATCAAAGAAAATGTTATGAAATTCAAATGTCTTCAAAAAAGCTTTTGTATGGTATTTCATTCACTTGACAACTTACTGATAAAAAAGAAAAGGCCATCAGCTTGTTTGAAAATGGGAGGCGCTAAATTTGATATGCAGGAGTTGGTGAAATAATTTTCAAGATTTTGTCATGTTAAATGCTAGTTATTTAAATGAATACCATTTTCTACCCTCCTAGGGCCTAGAGCTCTGAGTATGACAATATTTATCACAACTTTTACCCAAAAAAAAACTTTGCAAAATATTGGGAGGACTGCTTTCATGTTAAGAAATTTGTTTAAAATGGTGGAAGAAAACAAGACATCACAAACATTATTTCAGTTTAAATGCCTTCAACAGCAATAATGTAAAGACCCAGCATTACTTTTAGAAATAAAGCCTGCCATATAATATTAATTAATCTAATGCTAACTTTCAGGCTGAGCGCTCAAACCGGCGCCATCGCCCTATTGGGCTTGGAGTTCAGGGTTTAGCAGATGCGTTTATTTTGATGAGGTACCCATTCGACAGCCCTGAAGCCAAACAGTTGAATAAAGAGATTTTTGAGACCATGTACTTTGCTGCACTTGATGCCAGCTGTGAATTGGCAGAAAAGTATGGGCCCTATGAGACTTATGAAGGCTGTCCTGTGTCTAAAGGAATTCTTCAACATGATATGTGGGGGGTGAAACCTGTGAGTAGGAAACTTAGCTGATTTTTTAACGTTTTTTTTTGTTTTTTGCACTGGTTGGCTTTCCTTATGTCTCGTGAGACGACGGAAGTTTCTGTGCTCCTGTAGGATCCTGCAGCTTCTGTTGTGGCTGTACAAGCCACTATGACCATCATATTAAGATAAAGTCATAATTATTCCTTTAATGATATATTCATTGCAGACAACAAATCTAGATTGGGATGGTCTTAGAAAACGCATTGCAAAGTTTGGCGTTAGAAACAGTCTCCTCATGGCACCAATGCCAACGGCATCCACAGCTCAAATTCTTGGCAACAATGAATCCATTGAAGCATACACAAGCAATATCTACACTAGAAGAGTACTTTCTGGGGAATTTCAAATTGTCAACCATCATCTACTGAAAGGTATTATGCATGATAATGCTTGATGGTCACAACATTTTATTTATAAACTTAATCAAATTTGTAAATTAAAAATTTCTCTACACAAAAAAGAGGCTACGTTCTTATCAAAATAGTCATTATATATATATATTAATTTTGATAGGATAAATGTAAATCAAACATCTGTTCTAAAGAGAAATAGATCCATTTTTTGTACACAGACAGCTTCAATATGTGTTATGTGTAACACTTGTAAAATATTTTGTTACTGGTAATATCTTCACTAATACTGATAGCCTAACTAACCTCTGTATCATATCTTTACAAGATTTTGTCTGTAATTTGGAAAATTAGGGAGTGCTTGCACACTTAAGAGAATGTTCTTATCATTGAGTGTACCTTTTTCCAGATCTAACAGACAGAGGTTTGTGGAATGAAGATATCAAGAATCAACTTATTGCATCCGGAGGTTCTATCCAATCCATTCCCACATTCCCAGATGACCTTAAAGCACTTTACAAAACTGTTTGGGAAATTAAACAAAAGGTATTTTTAAATCCCTTATATTAAGGTGGTCCCGTCCGTCCGCCGAAAAACAAAAGTAAAAAAAATGACCCCCTTCTCATGATCCTATGGAGCTGAAATTTTACACATAGACTTGCGTCACCTAACAATGCATTGTGTCAAAATTTCGTATCGATCAAATGTACCGTAATTAAATTAATGAATTTTAAGTTTATCTCTATGTAGCATGTGTAGCCTCTGCTATAGTTGACCTCCACGGGTCACTGGAGTTTCACTCCAGCCCTCGAGATGTCACAGGGGTCTGTCGCGGGGTGCGTGTTATACTGAACATAATCAATACTGTTATGTCTCATATATAAGGGATTTATAGACAAAAACTTTGTTTTTACGGGTTGTTTTTTTTCCATTTGATTTTACTAAACTGGTGCTTAACTTTAAAGATGTAATTGTGCTTCTACCTTTTTCAGTGATGTAGTTTTTTAAATTTTTAATCTTTGTTGATTCATATCTCTTTCAAACTGTCTTTCCACTCTGTCTTCCTCTGACCATAATGGCAGAAAAATTAAGAATATGGATACTCTAAGTTAGTTATCTGTATATGTTACTTGCTCAGGTTGTGCTGGAAATGGCAGCTGACAGGGGGGCATTTATCGATCAGAGCCAGTCCTTGAATATTCACATTGCTGAGCCAAATTACGGAAAATTGTCCAGCATGCACTTTTATGCTTGGAAACTGGTATGTCTTTTTGTTTCTTTCATTTGCTACAATTACTTTATTACAATTATTTTTAAAAAGGCTTGTGATACTAAGAGTGAAGTGCTAATTGCAATTGTAAGGAGGCAAAAAGTACCTATGCCCCTTAATATGTGCACTATTTTTTTTTAACATTTGAATGTAGAATAATAAAAACGTGATCTTAGAGGAATAATCATTACTTTGACTTTAGCGTTTAAAGCCCCTAAGCGTGGTAATGCGCGCCTTGTCTCTAATCTCAATAGCGCTCTCTTTAGTAATGAAATCATAGAACGTAGAAACTCTTCATTTAGTGAGAGAAGCTTTAGTCGACTACCTGAAATGGCGGTGTTTGCTTTTGCTAGTGGTTTCGCAATGTTTTGTGGTGGGTTTACGGGTTTTTTTTTAAGATGTGATTTTGCTATACTTTTTTGTAGGGCTGGTACTGATTAAAATAATTTTTGTTAGATTAATTATTAATTAATCATTAATATTTAAAAATTAATATATTAATTTTTTCTAAATTATATTTTATATAATGCATATATAGATCCTGTTAAGTCGCGATTCATAATTTCACGAAATCGGTTAGGTCGCGGTAATTCCATGGCTCCCAAATTTTGTGACTAACACAGCAAATTCACTCTGCTATGCAAGAAATAAGGAAGAAAAACCTTTTGTTTACGCATGCACGTCTAAATAAATAATAATACAAGGGAAAAGTGTGTGAGTAACAAAAAATATAACATAATTAATAAATTGAGAGATAAAAATATTAGTAAAATTTTCTTAAATTTTAATCGAATTTTAATCAATTAACTTAATTTAATAGATTTAAAAAATTCACAATTAAACGATTATAATTAATTGTTAATTTCCGCAGCACTACTTTTTTGTAAAAATAATAGTACTAAACTACAGGTTAAAATAGTATTAAACTCAAGACAGTCTTTTGGAGACGTATAATAACCATTATAATACTAAAAGATGAAGTCAGTCAGTATGACAATAATAATATAAATACATTTTCAGCATTTTAAAAAAAATTCATAACTAGTTGATCCCAATATACGTGAAATCTTTAAAGGACTGAGGAGGAAGTTTACAGAAAACCTTATGGGCCTTTAAACGTTAAAAGGAGATTGTGTTTTATTTTATTAATTTGATCATCAGTAGCAGGGGTGCCACCGCTCCGGTTTGTCCCGGAATTCCGGATTCGTGAAGCTAAATATTTTTATTTTCCGGATTCGCGAGTTTTTTATTTTGCTCTTTCCGGATTCTCGAGGTTTTTTTCTCGCTCTTGCCGGATTTTCCGGATTTGCGAGTTTAGTTTTTCAAATTTGGCTTCTGTGTTTAAAAGAAGGGGGAAAAAGTCATAACGCGTGGAAAGCCTATTCAGGGAGATGCGGACTCGCTATAAATAGGACTGGTACCGTGACCTCTCCCTTCCCTTTGCTAGCATGTCATGTCGCGCGATCGCGCATTCGTTCTGCGCATAACAACAATATTCGGAAAAACTTAGACACAATAATTGAACGGATCACACTCCGCTTGAATCGGAATTTTGTGCTTGAAGTCAGTTTTCTAAAAAAAATAGTTTAATTTTATCATAAATTACGTGAGATGTGTGCTTTCGGATGACCGCTTTACTTTTTATAAATACGAACATGGTGTTAGGATTTTTTCTTCTTCTCACTTTTAGTAAAAGTTTCACCGTTGGCTAGAAGTGTCTCAACTGCTTTCGTTTTAGCATGCATTATTAATTATCGAAACATGAAGAAAAAAAATGATTGCGGTTGCATCTAAACTGACTGGGTTGGAAAAACACATTAATTTTGAATTTTTTTCGCGATATTTTTTTCTAAATTTTTAGCCAAATTAGGTCTATGCCTATGCCTCTACTATGTACAGATACAAAAATAAAAAAATTGAAAAAAAATTACGACATTTAAGTTTGAAGACTTGACGACTTTGTCGTGCGTTGGCAATGGCAATACTAAATAATAATAATTTTCACGGCTACGTCTCTTTTAGTAATTAAAATTCAAGTAATTATCCAATAGTTGTAATAGTAGTAGTAAATGTAATTCTAACCAAACCTAAATTATAGTTATACTTATACTATTCATTTACATTAGGCCTCTACTTCTACTCTTACAAGTACAAGTTAAGTAGTATAAGTACAAGATAAAGCCAATAGTCTATAGACAATAATAATTATTAAATTATGAACCTACTATAAACTATAATTTATGTAATAAATATATTCAGTTAATTTCAAAACAAGCCCATAAAATGACTTACAACTAAGAAATAAAATTCAAATTAATAATAATTTATTTAATTATCATATTATAATACAGTTTATAAATAATATGAAATATTAGTGTAAGTTATTGAAGGGAATTCTATATTATTATTATTACAGATAATCTAAGTAGTATAGGCATGTTTTTTTTTGTATTGTACATATTGCCTAGCCTATATATATATATACAATTATGTACAAATATACTTTTTCCTTTAAACTGTCTCAAAATTCTTATTGCGAATGTGAAATAAATATTGTCGATATGGTAAAAAGTGTTAAACACATGTGATGATGGATATAAGTGGTTGGAAAATGAAAATTACAGTGCACTTTGTTACGTTTAAATTTTCAGGGTTTGAAAAATTTATAAAAGAATTTTCAGGATTCAAGAAATTTTTAAAAAGGGATTTCAGGGTTCACAGCTCCCAGTGAGTGGCACCCCTGATCAGTAGTTATATATGTGGTGATAAATTTAATTGCAAAGATTTACATACACTTAAACAAAGTGGGAAAGAATGTTCCATAAAGCAATTAACAAAAATGAATACCATTATGATTGGTGTCATGTTTGAACTAATATGTTCATTTAGTTTTTATGATGTATCTTTCCATTTTTTAGGGCTTGAAGACAGGCATGTACTATCTGCGCACAAAGCCAGCAGCACAGGCTATTCAGTTTACAGTTGATAAAACCCGTTTATCGTTAACAAACAAAGCCAACAGTATCTTGACTCCTAGCACTGACAAACAAGAAAACATCCCTGAACAGAATAAAATTGAAAACTTGAATAAAGAAAATGAAGACAAAGAAAATAAAAGAAACCAAAACATGGCAGCACTTGCATGCTCCTTAAAGAATCGAGAGGACTGCCTTATGTGCGGTTCCTAGGCGGATTGCATTTCTCAATTGTTTTATTTATGTGATCATATTTTTATCTCATTATTTTTTATTAATGATTATTTATAAATATTCTTTTTGTTTACAACTGCCTGGACTGTCCATTTGGGTATCCTTAATTAAAAATGTTTGAGTGTCTGTCAGCAACTATTGGTATTCATTTCTGTAAAACTTTTGCCACTTTAATTGGTCACTATACATAAAGTTCAACAATTAAGATTCCTCATATTTCAATTTTTTAAAGTTTATTGTTTTTCTTTGATTTCACTTGAAAGGCATTTATTGTAGCATTTATTGTACTTCTTTTTGTGAGTAAATTGCAAATATTTTTTATGTAACATCATTCCTAAGATTAAAATGTATTGGTCTGAGATTATTGAATGATAGTTTTTACCGTCTTCCTACTGCTTTAACTTTAACATGGTTATTAGCACTGCAGATAGTTTTTTCTTTTTGTGTGCATAAATTAACTTGTGTACTTTGTAATTTTCAGCTCAAAATTGTTTTATTTCTTGCACTAGTATAGTTCTAACAATGTGTTCAGTCACAGAGGCAATCTTGTAAACCTCATACTGTCTTTGTGACCAATGTAGAAGTAGAAAACCAAATGATCTTTTCAAGTCCCAACCAGGATTATGACAGCCCGAATTTCATACAAAATATATTATGGTGACTTGTATTTGTGTAGTTTTTTCCGTAAAAAAATTGTTGTAACCTTTGTTTAGGACATATTTCTTGTAAGAATCTCTTGTAATGTGTTCTCTGATTCTTAAAATTAACTAAACTTAATGTTTTGATCATGTCTGAATATTATTAAAATGCCATTTTTTTCTAAAGACGATCTTATGTTTTAATAATTTTAACGGGAATAAGGAAGTTAAGGGGTTGGTCATTACTGATGAGTATTCTAGTTGAGACAATTGCTAGTTTTCACTAAAATTCCTGTTTTAAAATAATATTTATTTGGGTAAGATCTGTCATATTGGTATGGGTCAGGTAGCAATACATAGCTATTAATTTTTTGTGTTGGGAGTTAATTGATTTTTTCCCCATTAAATTAGACCATTTGACCGCAAGACAACTTTTTGCTAACACAATTCATGATACATAATTTCTATTTAATAAATAGTCTACTTGTATTAAAAGTATAAAACCAAAGATTCTCTGATACAGAATTTATTTCATTGACATAATTCTAAAATAATTAGGCATTTCAATGTTATCCTAAACGTCATTTAGAAATAACTCATTAATTTTAAAAAAATGCATACACAATTTTAAGCAAGCTGGCCATCCCTGAAACAAAACTTTCTGCACAGCTAAGTTTTGTTTTATTTCATTGACTCAGATAGCCAATATTATGCAATGTTAAACTGCCACCATTTTGCCAGGGACTTGACAATGAATGTTTCCCTCCATCAAACTCATAAATCATTGAAAAGCATATTTAATTATTATTTATTTCCAATTATTTGAATATAAATATGTTAAATATACGAAATAACGCAAAACCATTGATATTTATTAACTAATCAATATACTTAATTTGCAATCTCTGTCACGTCTGTAGTGTCTGTCCGTGACGCTACTAATTTTAGAAAGCTGCGCACCAAATTACTGCACCAATGCATCAAAAGGTGTGCAAATTAAAGAAAATTTTTTTTAAAAATATATGACGTCATTGTTTTAGCTCATATTTTAATTTTGGAAAAGGGAACAATGTAAAAACAGGGTTTGATGATGGTTAATTATAAAATAAAAATACAAAGGGGGTACCATAGGCGCCCTACAACCCCTATTATAAAATACTTTGTGTACATTTCAGAAAGTTAAATATTTCGTTATCAAACAAGGACAAGTTAGTTGGGCTTTTGAAAAAGGTCGGCGCCATAGGCACCCTAAAAAAAGTGCATTTTTTTTCAAAATAAATAGATTTCAGCTGAAAACTTCTGTCATTTTTGACGGGTGATACGCTAGTTTAAGTATAATTATGTTAAACAACTATCATAATTTAATAAAATAAATATTCTAAGAAGTTTCATTGATTAAAAAAATATTCTTCACTGATTGTGTTAATGGTACACAATCCACCAAGCTTTTATGACCAGTTGTTGAAACTAATACTTGCATTATTGATTAAACTCTAAGCAACTTCATTTAATAAGTATTAAATTTATTATAAAATGACACTAATTTGACCTGTTTAGTTTATCTTGAGCCAATTTTCGGGGTATGGACTCTTCAAAATAATGGTCACTTTTTAAATGAAATTCACTATGAAATCTGACTGCAATGAGCAGGACTGTATAAAATCTTAATAATGACATGGCTCATAATAAAAATTCGAATCACCATACATTTCATGATCTATTCTCTTTGCTTCCTTCATTAGTTTTCTGCAGGTTTTGGTCTAATGGCATCAATGTAAACTGTGTAGTTCCTTTACTACTGGTGTCTTGTCTAATTTTACTGACATTTGTTAATTCCTCTGTCAATTTTTTTGATAATTCTAATTTAATAGTTTCCACCTGGAACAAAAGAAGAGGAAAAAATTATTATAAAATACATTTTAAATCCTTTGGTAATTAACTATTCCCTGACATTGTTTTCAAATGCACAAAAATCCATACTGCAATAATGGTAATTATGTTGTTTCTTGCTAGGATTTTTTAAAAAATTTAAATCAGGAATCTATTGAAAAGTCACTGTTATATCAACTATATTTTATTATGTATAGAGTTAAGAAACCTTGTATTCCACAACCTACATTGCAATGTCTTACACTTACAGTTATTGAATAATGAATTAATTAAAATAATGATAAGGAAATTATCTGTTAAAACACTTATGGCTCTTGATTCAGAGACCGAAAACTTTGCTGGAGCTAAACAATTAACAGCAAATTTTAAAGTATTAAATACAGTTACTGTATATCTTAATGTTATTTTTCATAAAGTAAAGTTATTTTTAAAAAGACAATTTTATATCAAGTCTTTTTTAAAAATGAAATACTTAAACTCTCGGTACTACATGTCCAAATTTTCTCCTCGAGATTAATAAGTAATTTTATCTGAATGAATATTCTCTCTTGTATTTATTGAAATAGGGCAAAATGGAAAGATTATTCCTAACCTCACTGACTCCATGTTGAATAATAACTTTGACAGGAGATCCCTTGGTTAGCAATGTTTTCATTTTTGTTATTTTGATGTTAAGATCATGATCATTTATAGATGATTTTATTTTAAACAATTTAGTAGGATCTTCGTTTGAATGCTTTTTATGGGTTGGCAGTCGCCGCTGTTCTATTTTCAGTTTTGTAGGAGATGGCACTGATGAACTTGTTGTTAGTGGTTGCAGCTTAAAGCAGGATATGCCATCCTTATTTTTGTTGAGATAAACAATTCTTGCCTTGTTTTTTTTCGCTAGTGCTTTGGCATCTTTGAAAGTTGTTTGGCTTATAAGAATATCAGTTTGGTCAAATATAAGACACGTGGAGGATTCTTTAAACTGTATTTCACTTTCTTGCTCTTCTTTGGTTGACATTTGACACGAAGTACCGAAAAAGGTTAAACTATCTGAACCAAATGTTTTACAGTTATGCCAAAACCAATATCCATTTGTTAAGTCAGTAATTTTTCTGTTCTTCCATTGGCTAGATAAACGTTTAAATTGAATAGAGCTTAAGATGGCTCTTGATGCAGCTGCCCCACAGATCACATGATGCAAATTTTGAGAGTTCAATTGTATGAAAATGTGCCATATGCCTTTAAACTTCACTGCCATCTGTATAGCAATTTAAATCTGAAATTAAAAGAGAATCAGTGGAGTTAGCTATGGCAAGTTCATTTTGTGCAACAATTGAATTGTTAATCATAATAATTCAATCATTTTTATTTTATAAATGTAAGCAGACATAATTTTCACATCGTATCATAAATTGTGCAGCACATATTAGAAAATTATTGGACCTCAATGAATTGAATGTGTTTCCATGTGATTCATTGTATAGATCAAAATTTAAAAACCAGTGGGCATTGTTGACTGATTGCATATCAAAGATTTAACTTGGTGTGCATGATATAATTGGGTGAGGCTTGGTGTTAGTAATAAATGTAGAAAAATGTGAGTAAATGAATTTTTTCCAATATTCTTTATATTTTTTCAGTAGATTTATTTTAATTAGTCTAATATTGTTATTCAAACAATATAAAAAATTGTTTAATGCTTTCAGTTGAAAGGTAAAAATAATTATTTAAAAAGAAAGCACAATATTAAATTTATGCAAATATTTAAAAATGAGAACCTTAAAAGTTTAATGGAACTATTGCTTGTAGTATTATGTATAACAAACGTCCCAGTTCATGTAAAATCTGTTACAAAACAAGTTTTACAAAAATTGTCACAGTTGATTAAGTACTAAAAATAGTTTCACTTATGAACACACAATCCAATAAGCACTGCAATAATTTTGAGTAAACATTGTCACTAAGTTGCGTTAAGAAATAACTTTAACAAAAATTAATATTTTCACTTTTATTTCATCGTTGATAGAATATATGTGATATTTATGGTAATCGAATGTGGAATTAGTAAAATATCCTTGACTTTAAGTGAAACCTCAACTCGCCCATCTCCACCCATTGTCTATAAATGTTTTGTGATTGTTGTGTTGTGGGATATTGTTAAAACAAAAACCCCTTGAGTTTGTCTATCCCGAAAACTGTATGGAAATAGTTGGCATATTTCTTTCTCAAAGCCGGGTGGGAATGCAATCAGGCTAGTTAGAAAAAAAAACATTGAATAGGGTATGGTTCAGCCTGAAAAAGATGCAACAAACATCAGGAATTCCTTAAGTTTGTTTACTGAGGAAGGCTTTGAGCTGATTTGTTCATTGTTTTGTTTTGCATTTTTCAGTCTTAACCATACCTTAATCAATTTTTTTGTGGTGGTTTCAAGATAAATGATATTAAAGTAAATTTCTCCTTTTAGACCATGCTGGTCTATGGGGCAAGTGAAGCAGCATTCACAAGTTTTTATAGCGACGGCATACGAGGGTATTGTGTGGCTAGCACAATGCCCATCGGCTTTTAATTCCCCAACTGATGTCAGGTACCCATTCAGAGCTGGGTGGACTCAGGGACGCCCTTTTGCCTCAGGAACAAGACCCTGAATTCACCGAGACTCGAACCTGCGACTCTTGTTACGCCAGCGGAGCACGCTGCCGCTCGACCACAGTGCCCCCAAATGGTATTGCTTCTGTATTATTATAGTCACTTTAATGATGTATAATTGTATATATTGTAAGTGAACAATGATTAAATTATTTCCTAAAATGTATTGTCAACTGTCCTTGTTGCCCATTGAGTCCATGAAAATCGGAGGATTCTGTCCAGTTTTTATTTTTTATTTAACTTCCTATTCCCAGTGACACTAATTACTTTGGTCAAGTAAAAAATAAATTATATTTTATGTGTCTTATGTTTATAGCATGTGTAAGACATTCCTGACTATACAGAAGATTATTGCAATATGATGTCATGATGCTTATCCATTATTATGGGCCATGGTTTATGTCTCGTCTAGTCAATAAATTGAATTTGAATAATGTAAGTGCAGTGGCGTAGCAAGAGGGGGGGCAGGGGAGGGGGCAAATGCCCCCTGGGTGGCACTTTTTTAGGGCGGCAAAATCCTTGTTAATTAGCTTCTAAGAATAAAAATTTAAATACACAGTGCAAATATTTATATACATATATAAAAAAGACAACATTGGAAATTGAGAAAATTAAAGGAACTATCGTAAAACATGTAAACGTTTGTACTGCCAAAACTTCAAACTCCATATCTATATATATAAAAATCAAAGTATGTATGTATGTATGTCCTTTATAACTGACTAAACCATTCACCCGATCGCCATGAAACTTTTGGAGACATTTGAGTACGCTCCTGGGATGGTCACTGGCTACTTATTTTGCAAAATGTAACAGTCATGGGGTGCTGGGGGCCCATAATATGATTTTTTTTCTTATATGAGCTATATAAAAATTAGTTTAAGCGTTAGCTATTAGGTAAATTGATGGATTTAAACCAAACTTTGTATATAACAACTTGGTAGCCAATATTGAAATACTATAGGGCACTAATTTCCTAATGTCCATTTCTTCAGGGCTGGGGGCCCAAAATGTCTTTTTAAGATTTTATTCCCCATTCAATTATTAAAGATCTTGAGAAATATAGATAAAATATATCCACTATGAAATTGATTGAAATAAACAGGTGTTTTGAACTAAACGTCTTGCACTAAATGGGCCCTGAGCCCTTTATGTCATTTTTGCTTATATGAGCTATATAAAAATTAGTTTCTGCGTTAGCTACTGAGTAAATGAATGGATCTTAACTAAACTCTTTATATAAAAACTTGGTAGCCCATATTAAAATAACAAATGGCACTGCACTTCTAATCTCCAATTGTTCAGGGCAGAGGGCCCCGAATGTTTTTTTCTTCTTATATGTTTGAGATATTATTTGCCATTTTATTTTTAACGATCTTGAGAAATATATCCATGATGAAACTGAATTACAATGAAGAGCATTTTGAAATGTACATCTTAAATTGAATGGGCCGGGGGCCCCAAATGTCTTTTTTTTTGGTATACTCTAAGATATTATTTCCCACTCAGTTTTTAACAATCTTGAGAAATATATCCATGATGAAACTGAATTTAAATTAACAGGTTTTCAAAATGTACATCTTGAATCCAATGGGTCCAGGGGCCCCTTAATGTATTTTTTCCTTATGGTAGCTATATAAAAATTAGTTTAAGTGTTAGATAATGAGAAAATAACTGGATTTTTACCAAACTCGGTATATAAAAACTTAGAGCCTATATCAAATTACTATAGGGCACTGAACTCCTGATGTCCATTTGCTCAGGTCTGGGGGCCCTAAATGTGTTTTTACTAAACTTTTAATATTGTATTCCCCATTCAATTTTACACGATATTGAGAAATATAGATAAATATATTTATATATTTGTTATGAAATTGATTGAAATGAACAGATTTTCGAACTTCATATGTTAAACTGATGGGCCCGGTGACCCTTAATGTAATTCCTTTTTTATCTATATGTATTCCTTTTTACTGAGATCGTTGCAACGCACGACGGGTCTGCTAGTTGGATATAAATTATTCTGATACTTATGCTCTGAACTGAAAAACCAAAAGACTTACCCTATTGATGGGCCTGAAAATAGGGGGCAAATGATGTATGCGTGTTATACGCCGATATAATGTTAAGCCATGTTTTTACAGTATTAACAAGTACCGTATACACCATATACACTGCCGATATAATGTACATACCGCACAGCGGGTGGATCAGTAGCTGCGCGTGGAGTGTGAGTAACGGCAATCAGTAGGCAATGTCAAGCCCAGACAACCTGCGCCTTCCTCGCGTCTAATTCTCGCGGCCGTTCTGAGCTACCCTTATTTTGCTTCAAAGTTCTTTATTTGAAATTTAAAAATTTTTTCCTGAAATTTCCCTTTGAAAATGAAGGTGCGTGTTATACGCCTGTGCATGTTATACGCCGATAAATACGGTACATAGTGTGAGAACGTGAAACGGATCTGCTAGTTACTAGTATTTAATACATGATTTTAATTTGACAGCCACTCCTGTTGCAGAAGCGGAAATTTCTGTAAACTATCAATTTTAAACATGAGCCAATCAGATGCTCCTGGCTGCACTTAGTTGGGAGGCGTCAAATTCCTCAATGTTAAATAGCTTGTAAAAATCAACAAAAGAAAAGAAAAGCAAGGTAAAAGTAAAAAAAAGAAATAAGGACCCATATTAAAATATTTGAACGTTTCAAATGCCAAAACTTAAAACTCCATAATGAATCTAAAATCTTCTGATACTAATGCTACTGAACTGAAAAACCAAGGGACTGAAGTAGCATTAATCATGACCCTGATATGCTCATACCTATTCCTGATTTAATTTTGTCAACCGCTCATCTTGTGGAAGCGTAAATTGATGTATTTGTTTAATTCCAACATCAACCTATAAACTTTCAACAACTTACATGGATTTAATTGATATAAATATACGGGAGTTCAAGAAAGACTCAAAGACATATATCTCAATTGAAACCTCGCTCAAACAGTTTCTTAAATCTGATTTCTTTACATGCTGCGCCAACTGGAACAAACTTTTCAACTATTTTTGGTACACTAAAACAGTGTTGCTCATTTTTTTCCATGTCCACACATGATTTGGGAAATCTAATTGCTGCTATAGGCAAGGTAGCAAAGTATTAAACAGACTTCAGGATAGATAATAGTAATAATAGTGAATATACCATGGAGCCATTTTGAGGTTACTTTAAAGCTATCGAAAAACTGACAGAGGCAGATGAAGGGCTAAACGTACAGATTGTCATAGGAACTTTGCTTGTAAAATTCAAACATCTTTCTTTTCAATTTTTTTTTACATTTGGAATTATTTACAATCTGGAAACGGACTTCATGAAGACATTGTGCCCCAAATTATAGTGCTAAAAAGTGCTTTGCAGAGGCTACTTACAGAGAAACTAGTGGAACACTTAAGGATGCTTTGACTTTTAAAAAAATTTGATGTGGATACCATATCATTTTAATTAAACCTTCCAGTCAAAGAACGAGAGAGCAATTTATTGGCAATCAAAGCCAATATTTAGCCATATTATTATTATGTAGAAAAACATTTGTAAATAAAGTTGTATCCTTCATAAGATGAGATTACTTTAAAATTACATGTGATGTTTTGGCAGTTACAGAATATGGAAAACATGAATGATTTTCATACACCAGCTAATCTCTGAACTTTGGATGCCAGCTGTGAGGCTTCTCTAAAACTAAGTTTAAGAAAAATTTATTTCAATCCTGAAAACACCAAGACTGACCAATCTAGCTATTCATGGAAAAACTGACCCAAACTAAAGATGCAAAATACTTAGGATTAGGAGTCTTAATAAATGAGAAACTATCATGGAACCCCCATGTTAATGAAGTTATTAAAAAATCAAACAAAACCTTAGGCTTTATAAAAAGAAACTTTAACAAATGTAATAGTATAGAGATATAAAACTAAAATGCTACCTCACGTTGGTGAGACCTGTACTAGAATATGCATCTTCTGTATGGGACCCATCCACCAAAGAAAGCATTGATAAACTAGAACAAATTCAAAAAAGAGCTGCCAGATTCATTACTGGAGAATATTCAAAACTGACAAGAATAACACCATTATTTAATCATTTAAACCTTGAAGCACTATAGGATAGAAGAACCAAGAGCAAAGTAGTAATCATACATAAAGCAATTAATTCTAATTTAGAAATACAACACAAAGATAACTTAATACAACCCTCACATAGACATAAGGATAAAAACACCTTTCTTATTCCTTATGCAAGAACAAACACATACAAATTTTCGTTCTTCCCGTCCGGAATTCGGGCATGGAGTGGGTTGCCTAAAGAAACCAGGAAAACCAACACTTTATCAACATTTAAATCTTTAAAAAAAATGCAGGACTAAACACAAACCATAGATAAGACAAAGTGTAGGACAAAATAATCTTCTGTATAGAAGGAGCGTCTGTGATAAGATAAGATATTTTGGCTATTGACTATTGAGCATCCTATTGCCATTGCTGATATTGATATATCAAAATCAAAGATTGTGTCACGAGAAAATGGAGAAAACTTCAGTTTTAATCAAGAAATGAAAGCTCCTCTAATTATTTCTAACATAAAAATGTATAGTATAGTGTCCTTATTGCCTTATTACTATTACTTTCTAATAAAAATATTCTTCCTTCTTTATAGTTTATAGCATCAACATATTTTTTCCGGGGGGGGGGCAAAGATGGGTTCTGCCTCGGGCGGCACATACCCACGCTGTTACTGTGTCTCGTCTAGTCATAACTGTAACTGTAGACTACAACTCTGACTCTAGTACTAGTCACGAATAGTAGTGTGTTCGTTTTCCTGGTCTCAAAGACAATGAATCGCGTTGTCAATAAATATGACTACGCTTTTGGCTCCGAGTCTCTTACCTCTAAAGAACTTTTTGAATTACTTAATATTAATTTACGGACCAGGTATAGTTTCTTCATTTATATTAATATAATAACTTGTAATAGAGTTTTTATAGCTGTACTGACTGTACTGTACTATACTTGTGAAAAAGATTTTTTAAACTTCGCAAAAATGTCCCATTAATTTTCTAATTTCTGACGTCCACAAACTTTACAAACGACGTTTTAAGTATTACTAATTAAATACGGTAGAAATAGGCTGCGTAAATGAACGAGAATGCTTTTTAGCGTGCTTTATTTTTTTTTAAAGCTCTAAATTCTAGAGTTGTAATTACCGAATTAGTGTGTTTGTTTACAATTTCTGTCAAAGTCAAGGGTCGGCCGAAATTCTCACTTGTGACCGGTGAAGCCAAGAGTATTATAACCTGTTTTAATACCGCGAGTTTGACATTACTTATCTGTTACTTTCCTGATTTATGCCATCGTATCAGTTGTTGTTTTTTAATTCCACAATTATAATATGAAACAGTCCTAATTGACATTTGGGAGGGGGAGGGTTGTAATTAGTTGTAAATCAATTTCGTTATAGATTTTCCCCCGCGAAAAACAAAAGTTTCAGCGGTGTAGAGCTAGGTGCATAGGCATAGGGTGGGGGTAAAATATCGTAGTGTTAACTTGCACGGTATCATACCGTGTAAGTTATTTTTGTTTGTAACTTGCACGGTATCATACCGTGTAAGTTATTTTTTTTTCTAACTTGCACGGTATCATACCGTGTAAGTTATTTTGTTTCTAACTTGCACGGTATCATACCGTGTAAGTTATTTTTTTCCTAAGTTACACGGTATTTGCGCATGCGCAGAGACGGTTTTGTAGTCACTTATTTATATGTTTTTAAAATTTACAAAAAGTATCAAACTTCCGTGGTCTCATGATTGAGAGTTGGACTAGAGAACGTAATGTATGTAGAAGAACAGGCAGGGGTTCGATTTTCGGTTGAGACTGATATTTTTTATTTTTTCTACAATTCTTATAATTACGATTAAATTACATCTTTTAGGGTCAGGGTTAGTTGTCTATTTTTTACACTAAAATAGAAAAAGAAAAATATGGAAATCAATTAAAAATTCTTATTATAATTACTATTAAATTAGATCTTTTAGTTTTAGGGTCAAGGTTAGGGTAAGTTGTCTATTTTTTACATTAAAATAGAAAAACAAATACAGTAATACAGGGACTAAAACTAATTAAATCAATTTAACATTCTTATTCTTATAATTACAATTATATTGTAATTTTAATTATTAGTTTTAGGGTCAGGGTTAGGTTTAGTTGTCTATTTTTTACATTAAAACATTACCGTACCGTGCAAGTTATTTTTTTTACTAACTTACACGGTATCATACCGTGCAAGTTATTTTTTTTACTAACTTACACGGTATGATACCGTGTAAGTTAACGGCACCGTAAAATATGTGCGGCACGTCGTAAGGTGTTGAGTGTTGCAAATTCCCTATAGTTTATTCGCTTCTACAAAATGAAAATGATTAATTAAGAGATTATGTTTTATATTTTATATTTAAAAAAACAAAGGAAGAAAATACAAGGAATGAATAAACTATCTAAAATAAGTGAAAATTTCTTCTGCCAAAACTTCGAACTCCGTGCCATCTTATCTAATCTGCAATCTATCTTAAAATCTATACAGACGCTCCTTATATCCAGAAGATTATTGAGTCCACAGACCATGATAGTCTGTTGGCAAGTGACGCAGCGTTCACAGGCCACGGCTATGAGGGTTCCACTCATTACCAAGCCGCTTTTAAATTTGTTTCCCTAACTATAGTGTTGGGTACCCATTCGAAGCTGTGTGGACTCAGGGATGTCATTGAATCTGGAAGCAAGTCCTTGCCTTCACATAGATTTGAACCCGTGACCATCGGTCCGCCAGCCGAGCGCGAATGCCACTCAAACCACCATAATGTCAATGTCTTAATATTTAATGCATATACCTGTTTGTTATACTAGTGCTGCTGAACTGGCGAACCGAGAATTTAAAGTACATGTAGTATGAGAACGTGACACCGATGTGCTTGTAGTTGTAGGCTATTTTCAATTGATACTTTCGTCAGTTGCTTCTGTTGCAAAAGCGAAAAAAGAGCAGTCATAATACACAAGGGACCGTTCATAAATGACGTCACGCGCCTAGGAAAGGGGGGGGGGTCACGCATTTGTGACGAGGGGGAGGGGGGTGTTTAAAAAAATGTGACGTCACATCAAAACGCGCGACTTAAAATAAAAGTTCCACTGAAATATTTGATTGTTTGCAATTTATTTAATGACGTCTTACATGGCTTCACGGGTGTTACGATATTATAGTGCAGCCTTACACTAAATACACACTAAAATGACAAACAAGTTATTTGAAACATGCTAATTTTCAATTCTAAAATACGGATTTTATGGGGGGGGGGATTCAAACATTTTTGACGTCATATTAAGGGGGTCTAAGTTTTTGTGACGAAAGAATAGGCAAAATCGCGTGACGTCATTTATGGACGGACCCTAGGGCAATTAATTCTAACATGGAACTACAACATAAATATAACCTAATACAACCCTCAGCAAAGGACAACGAGGAAGACCTAAGCGTACATGGAGACGGAGCCTGTTAGACCAGACTGGAAGAACTGGAGCGAATGGCAAGGGACCGTGTAGAGTGGCGTGCTTTGACAGAGGCCCCATGTTCCACAAGGAACTCAAAGGACAAATGATGATGATGATGAATAAAATCCTCAGATAGACATAAGGATAAAAACATTTTTCTTATTTCGTATGCAAGAACAAACACATACAGACATACAAATTCTCGTTCTCCCGTCCAGAGTCAAATTCCAAGACAGAACAGAGATACTCTTACTATACGAAATAGGTAAATATAACGGTCCGGTCGTATAGTCATAGATAAACATTTGAAATTTCTATGAATCATATGAACATAAACTTCACCAAATCACAGAAAAGGACCTTACACCAACGCGATAATGATAAGTATAAGCTAATAGTAAAAATTGATAAGTAGTCTGCTTAAATGGCTTATTCTTCTACTTTGCTTTTAATATCACTTGTGTCCTTGCTTAAACTCAACGAGTGAATCAAAGTTTTAAGTTCTGATTGATTTATTAACTGGCAGAAACTCAATCCAGAACTCTGGAAGATGGATCCAAAATATTAAGTTATGTACATGTCACATCAAATTTAAGATGATTTCTTTGCATTTTTTTGGAATAAAGTTCGGGTAAAAAACCTAAATATTGCCGAATTATATGTGATAGGCCTCAAAGCGTCTGTAATGTATACTAAGATAAATTAAAAGGTTGTGAAATGTCCTATGCAGAATATGTAAAGGTTTAAATTAAATACTAGTATGTAGAAGTAGAAAGCATATTTGTCCCAAATGTTAGAAATCTTTAAAAAAATAATAATTTTAAAATAAAGAATTTTCGTCTGTAACTTTCGCTTGAAAAAAAAGTAAAAAAAGGATTTGATATTTCGTGGCGTTTTTTTTCCTCTTCGGTTTCACTCTGAATTTTCCTAAAACTTTCTCTATATCTATGGTGATTGTGTCTTGTTATCAGTTTTATTCAATGAATGAAATTGATAGCAAGTTTCAAGTTCAAACTACATAATTCATTTTGAAATCTAAAAGTGAATGATGACTGGGGCTGAAACTGTCTGTGGGTAGCCCCGACATGAATTCATTGTCATTATAGAAAAACTCCAGGTTCTTTGTTAGCTCCAGCTCCCCTGGCCCGTCTTGTGCTGTGCAGCAGATGTACTGTTTTTTAACAACCCATACTAATCCCGCATAATAAATGTAACACGCCATTTTATATCTATTTACAAGGTTTATTTAATTTCATGAAAAAAATCCATTGATACATTGATGAATCTGTAGTTAACAAAATATGTGACTTTTAAAGTGATGTCTGCATCAGAGGAATGTTGTCGATGGGCTACGTGTATATTGGAATGTCTTTGAAATATACAAAAATGAACATACAACAGTATCAAATCTGTAACATATTGATCATTGATATCTAAAATAAATTTTAAACACATCTAAAAAGGACATGGTTTGTTTTTAAAATATCTGCAGAAGCAATTCGCCTAAAGCTATTAATATTTAACCGCTGTTGTATTTCAAACTGAGTTGTATTTTTGAGTTGTCTACAGGTAAGGAACGATAAATGAGATGACTCTAAACAAAGTAAGTTATGATGAAAAGAACTTTTTGAATTAAAAATTGTACAAAGCTTTTTAGAGATTCTTTTTTTTTCTCTCTCTTTAAGTTAAAAAAAAATGTTACAAATGTTTTTTTCAAACATAATGGATTTTAATATGAATTAATAACATACAAGTACTAGTAATATGAAGTAATAAACACTGGGGTTATACAAAAATATTTAAAAAATTATATTTACATTGATTTACAGCTTTGAAAAAAACGTTTGCTAACTCATTTGCTTGTTTATGTTTATTATTTTGTATCCTGAAAAAGTAATTCTAGATGCTTGATCCATTTTCATGGATTTATCTATTTAATTTTTCTATTATAAAATTTTACTTTATAATTTATAATGTACACTTACAGACTAAAAAAATATAAATTCATAAATTTCAGAAAATCAATCATTCATTGGAAAGATGAGAATTTTAAGTAAGTGCTGAGTATGAATGGACATATTTTCTGTCTGATATTCTCAGCTCGTAGGCCATCTCATTCTCCATTTCATCAAGTCTTGAGAAGAGTACAATAGTAATAATGATCTGCAAAAAATAAAATAATTCACTGTCTGATTAAAATAGCCGAGGATAGACCTCCTAAAAAAATTCAATCTTCATTATAAAATATTTTAAACCAATACCCACTCTCTTAATCTAGCCAATTAAGGATGTTGTTTAAACTAAACAATGGTACCAATTTTGGGATATAATCCTTCCAATTTTAGTTTTTTCAAAACTCATAGTGAGCTGTTTATAAAATTATTATTTGAATTTAAACTGCTTTGCTGAATAACAGAAAGAGATTATCTTTTACTAGTCACTTGGACAGATAATTTTTTAAACAGCTGTTATTAGCGTGCCTCTATCACTATTTGAATATACATTTTTCATAAAGTATTGAGTCAAATTTGATCTAGATTAATTAACTGAACATGCACTAAAATAATAAGTCTTGTATTAATTATGCCTTTTATAATTATTTAGCTTAGCCATACAAACATTTAAAAAATGCTTTAAAAGACCCAGGTTTACAGAAAAAAAGAAAAGAAAAATTTTTTTTACCCCTGCAATTAATCTTGCCAACCAGTAGAGCCAAATAAAAACTACAAAAGCCAATCTCTGAAATGTAAAATGTTTGATAAACAAAATTTAAAAATAATAATAATAATTTAAAATATATGGTTAGTGAGGTTCAATTATTTGGAGATATCAAATTTAAGAATAAGAAACAATGATTTATTTTTGAAATGTTAAAGGACCTCAATTGTCACATAACTAATGGTTAAGATTAAAATTTCCAACATGACTAAATTATTATAAAATGTTCACTTACAAATGTGTTGAGGCCATAGAATGAGAACTCAACTACAGAAAAACAGAACTCAATGATGTTGTACATGATAAAGAAGTATGTAAAAATCCTCAGAGTCTCCATGTACAGTACAAAATGCTTTTGGGAATAAAATATACATCAAGAAAAAGTTAGTTACAAGTAGTAAAGAAATATTTTGTTTTTATTATTTATATTAAATTGATTGTCATGAATCTGTTTATAGTATACTTAGTTATACATAAGCTAACTCACCTTTTGAGTGACCATATATATCATGTACAAGCAGAAGAGAATGATGACAACATGGCAGAAAACAATGATGACATCGCTTGCCAAGAAGACTAAAAGGTTATGGAAAAAAAATTGTCTTAAAAACCAGCTTCAAAGAAATTATTTTATGCACATAAGACATAAGTAACAATGTATTAATTTTAAGTGGGATATTGTTCACCCTAATGTTAGAGATTTAAAAAAAAGAAAGTAATATCAGCATCGGTAACTGATTTACTTTAAAATAATGTTTTGTATAATATGTATTTTCTGTATTTTAATATGGTTGGCCTCATTTACTAATCTATTCTTTTTAAAGTACTAGAAACCAGAGCAGACAAAATAATATCAACACCATCTGGGGTTAAAGATGGATTATAGTGTTCAGCTTCAACATGAAATCCCTGTTCTGATTATTATTATATTAAAATTTGGTTTATAAATAACATGTTCATTTGACAACCCTTTACATAATCTATTACTGTTGCTCAGCTGGTCTCAGCTGTTAGGTTTTAGTTGGAGAAATAGAGATATCAGATAAAATAAAATTAGGTAAAAAATATTTACATTGCCATTGATGTGCTCTCCAGTTAGCACGGAATCCCTGGCTTATATCAAAGTTAGGTACAGATGCAGCTAAATCTAAGAGACGCAGCAGCAGGGCACCACCAGCTAGAATCTAGAAGTTTAAAAGTTAAAAGGGCATCTTATTAAAAAATCCATTGATACTTATAGAATTTACAGCTATCTTTCTCTTTAAACTTATGGTTTAGGCCATTGGAGGGCAACTTTCAGCCAACTATGGAATTCTGTGCAGCCTGCAGAACCCTATAGCAAATTTTAAAAATTAATAAATTTTTGCTTATGTCAAAATTTTTGTGCTGGAACTGAGGTAGACTTTTATTTTTGTTTACATTCTGTCCTTTGAAGCTCTGAAAAGTTTGCCCATCACTGGTTTAGGCCACATTAAATAATAAACAAACTTGAATACAGCGAAACAATGCTAATAATATGCCCATAGATAGTAATCATAGTATATACCCTATTTATTCGTGTATAGAGCGCAAAATTTTATACAGAAAACAACTACCAAAAGGGTAGATGTGCCATATACATCATATGCACGAGGTCTTACACAGGCTCCATAAATAAAAATGTACACCAAATTTCCACCAAAATATTTAGGGTGTGTGTTATACACGAGTGCGGCTCTACACGAATAAATACGGTATATACTGATACGCAGCCAGTGCTATGCACACTCATTGCCAGACTTTTTAACAAAAATAAACTTACATAGATCTTTGTCACACTTTGTGGCATTATATGATATGGTCAATTCAATTAATAATTAGACAAGCCAAATTTTGTCACCTCACTCGGGGTCTATTAATATTAGGGAAAATTAAGATAGGTCATGGCCATGGTCACCATCATACATAAAACTTTGAGTTTGATTTTGCATTAGTAGGGTAGATCACCGCATTGTGCCCTTGTCATTTCATTACTCATACTCTAAACTGACTTAACACTTGGTCCTAAGGCACTTGACTTAATACTTAACCGGCCTCCCTATTATTATTATAGATTGAAGTAAGCCATCTGTAATAATATTTAATAATAATAATACTAACTTACTAGCTAATCAGTCTCAGTCTACTCTGACTCTAATCCACTAGTAGTACTAGTCACTAGTACTGAAGTACTGTTGTACTACACTATTATTTATTATATTTAAATCAATGAATGAATAGTTTTACTTTCTTTACTGGACTTTACTACTTTAATTTTACAACCAACGCAAGAGCATGGCCAATAAATGCATTCAAAATATGCTAGAAAAGAAGATATTTTATTTCAGATTGTGATAAACTGTACAATAATAATATTATTATATTATCTCATTGGGTATAACTTTCTAAAAACAGATCACACAATTATTCACAACTCAATAACACGGAAGTGGCATGAACACTAAAAACAGTGTAGCTTTCACATGAAGTGAACCTTTATTACTTTATTTAAATGTGTTTAAAAAACTAGAGTATTAAATAGAACCTTAAAACGCTATACGAAAATCTATTGTATTATATCAATTGATCAAAATTTACCACAATAGCAACAAGATTGGCAAATGTTGCTGTTCGCAGATCCCAACACAAACAGCGCCGAATAAGCGCCATGTTGAACAACTACCTGTGACCTACTTTATATTGAGTACAGGTAATATTTCCGGCTGATGGTACGTCAAATTTAAATTCGTTGAGAACTTAAGTTTTTATCCCCCCTATCATCATGTGTCTCTTCTGTCCTATGGCGGATTAAGGGGAGGGGGGTCTGATTGGGCTAAAGCCAGGGGCCCCCAATGATTATAGGGGCTCCAAACTTATATTGTATAATAAAGGTGGCTGGAAAGGGCCTCATGTGTAATTGCAGCAAGAGCCCCCATGCAATCTTGATCCGCCCCTGCTTCTGTCACAGATCTTCAGGTCACTTGATCCACTTCTGCATCACAATAATACCAGCGCATTTAATTTTCACTTAAATTTTGTGCTCAATAAAAATAGTTTTTGTCACATTAAATAAAAATATGCGGTAGATATGTTTTTGTTGTTTTTTTTTAGTCAAGTGTCATGAACGGGATTTTTATAGGAAAAATTTGATTGTATATGCTAAAAAACAGTGGCGTCACTAGTCACTAGGGTGTCACCATCACAAGGTGTGACACCAAAATGTAAAGTTATTGTATGTTCCCGATATTTTGCCCATGCACATTCGGAGGAAGACTATAAGATAAGTCGTAAGGGGGTGACACCAACCCTAGTGACATCTCTGCTAAATAATATAAGCTAACAAAAACATTAGTGGGCAAATAAATCTAGAATGTCTTGTTTAATGACCGAAAATCTAATCGTATTAAACCATAATGGGTGGATTGAGATACTCATGCTTTTTAAATTTAAAAAAGTATTTTTCTACCTTTTAGACCTAGACATAATTTATAAATTTTTAAATCTAAAATTAAGGCTATTATTATTTATCATATATACATGAAAAATATGCTGACACTCACAAGGCATAAATAAATAATTATTATCTTTATTTAAAAAGTTGAAGCTGTTCCTTTTAAGACGAGGGAATGAAACTTTAAGTATATTATTAACTAGAAGACCCAACGTGCGCGGCAACAATCTCAGTAAAATAAATTCAAAGAAACCAATGAAAATGAATGGTACGTTTTTAAAACAATTATGCCACAAACCAATAAAGATCGTTAATAATTTAATGGGGAATAAACTTTTCTTCTTCTTCTTCTTCGTTCTCAATTTGAGTATTGCGTGCCGACGAGTTTTGCGCCAATTGGGCTGTGGTCTCCGACTTCAGCCTGCTGTTTTTTTATGGATGTGCTTCCATAGCCTTTGGTTAGCCAAGACCATCTGCAAGGCAGCAGTTGATTTTGGCAATTGATGCAGCGTTCACATGCCACGGCTATAAGGGTTCCACGCATTACCCAGCCGCGATGCCACTCGACCACCGTATCCCCAATAAAATCTTAAACATTTATGAAAAAAGACATTTTGGGCCCACAGCCTCGAAGAAATGGACATTAGAAGTTCAGTGCCTCATTAATATGGGATACCAGAGATTTGTATACAAAGTTTGGTTAAATCCATTCATTTACTCAGTAGCTAACGCATAAACTAATTTTTATATCTAATAATAATCCCCAATAAAATCTTAAACATTTATTTAAAAAAAAAGACATTTTGGGCCCCCAGCCTCGAAGAAATGGACATTAGAAGTTCAGTGCCTTATTAATATGGGCTACCAAAGATTTGTATACAAAGTTTGGTTAAATCCATTCATTTACTCAGTAGCTAACGCATAAACTAATTTTTATATAGCTCATATAAGCAAAAAATGACATTAAGGGCTCCAGTGCCAATTCATTGCAAGATATAAAGTTCACAACACCTGTTCTGAGCCTGTTCACTTCAGTCTGTATAAAAATGGACATATTTGTCAATATTTATCAAGATAGTTAATAATTGAATGGGGAATAAAATTTTATACGTTTAAGAAAAATGGCATTTTGGGCCCCCAGCCCCGAAGGAAAGGCCAATAGGTGTTCAATGCCCAATAGTATTTTAATATCGGCTATCAAGTTTTTATGTACAAAATTTGGTTAAGATCCATCAACTTACCCAATAGCTAACGCTTAAAATAATTTGTATATAGCTCATATAAGTATTATAAGCAAAAAAATGATATTATGGGCCCCCGGCGCCCCATGAGTGTTAAATTTAGAAAAAAAAGGTGCCAGTTACCATCCCGGGATTGTAAATAGTCTCCAAAAATTTCATGATGATTGGATGAAAATGAATAGTTTAGTCAGCTATAAAGGACAAACACACAGTTACATACTTTGATTTTTATATATATATATATATAGATTTAGACTACACATTCATACTCAAAAATGGTTAGATAAAAACTTTTTATTAAGCTTTATCGTTTTTATTAAAATTTAATTTAAATAAAACTAATTGTCTGACATGGAAAATCAAAAATATTTTTTCTAAGTATACGACTAAATTTATTCGTAATAAAATACTAAAGGAGATTTTTAAAAATATTAATTAATAGTATAGACCAGTGGTTCTTAACCTTTTGAAGTCGGGGAGCACTTTTGATCATGACAAAAATTTGGGGAGCACCACAATCAAGGAGTAAAAAAAACAATCAAATACACATACGTACGACTTTTATTGAAAATAATACATTATAACATACGAGTTTAAAATTATAACATGACAAACAAATGTTTAATAAACATAAATTTAATAAGTAAAAAATAACATTGAGCAAAATTTAATTCAGAAAAATAAAAAGATTTAATGTGAAACCTGAGCTTGACGGTTTTTACAAATTTCAGTGATATGAGGTCTAATTTTAGAAATAGATACCCTCAATTCTTCATCCAAATTAGTAAGTGTTGCTCGTTTTTTAGTTTTTATGTTGGTGACTATCGAGAAACCGAATTCACACAAATATGATGTTGAAAATTGCAACAAGATTTTAAGTACCTTCATGGAGAGAGCTGAGTATTCTTATTGCACAAAGATCCAAAATTCCTCCCGAACTATTTCGGAAAATTTTATTTTAAGTGTCCGATCCGATGATAGGTTGATTAATTCTTCTTCTTCTTGGTATGACAACTTACTATTTGATGTATCAACCGTGGCAAAGGGATTACGTATCCAGTCATATGTTTCTACGTTTATTGATGGAAAATAAAATTCAATCTTTTCTTCTAATAAAGTTAAATGCTCTGTTACTGCTGACATAATTTCGTCGGTAGTGTTATCATTAAGAGAAGGAAAGATATCTACTTTCTTTTTCTCCAACAAACGTTTTTTCCAAAAAATAACTTTTTTCCGAAAGGCTGTCAATTTGTCGGTCGATGTTAATTTTTTTTTCTATTCTTCCTTGAAGGCTGGTATTAACACAATTTAAATAATCAAAAATATCAGCTAAATATGCCAATTTAGCACACCAAATGTCATTTTGAAGATATTCCACAAAATCATCCATATTTTCATTTTGGAAAAAGGTCATCAATTCATCCTTCAGTTCTAAGAAACGACGTAACATCTCACTTCAGAATGCAAAAGCAAAGATTCGTACTTGGCTTCCATAGAGATGCAAAGATTTTTAAAGACGCGTATTTTCAAAGGTCTCGATTTTATGAAGTTTACCATATTTATAACTTTGTCTAGCACAGGTTTTAATACTACTAGGTAAATTTTTGGACACCAGAGATTCTCTGTGCAAAAAACAGTGAGTAGATATAATATTGGCGTTTCTTTTCTTGGCGAGAGTCACAAACCCTTTTAATGAGCCTACCATTGATGGAGCACCGTCCGTACAAATTCCCACACACAACTCCCATGATATTTTGAATTGTTCGAAATAGGAAGAAATAGAATCAAAGACATCTTGTCCTGTCGAACGTTCGGTAAGCTCAAGACAGCATAGAAATTGATTCACTATTTCGTTTTCATGAATGAAACGAACGAACCCTAGTATATGAGCCTTTCCACTTATGTAAGTGGACTCGTCAATTTGCAGAGCAAAATGCCGTTTGGAAAACTTATCGGCAACTCGATATCATCCGACATATTTTTAATTCTATTTTTTATTGTATCAATTGAACTAGGAATTTTCATTATTTCCTTTGTTGCTTCATCGCCAAACATAATTTTAACCATTTCACAACATGCAGGTATAATTAAAGACACAATATGTGCAGCAAGAGCATTACTACCGCTTCCACTTTTACTCGGTCCATTTTTAGTATTTTGTTCTTCCGAATCATTCGCTTTTCGTTTGATAAGAAATTTGTCCATTATGGGGTATTACTGTAAAAACCAAAAATGAATTGGGAATGAATAATACTTTTTTAACATTATGATCCGAACTTAACTCATAATTTCGCGGAGCACTTGCAACTACCTCGCGGAGCACCAGTGCTCCGCGGAGCACCGGTTAAGAACCACTGGTATAGACTCAGAGATGTAGAAAAACCTGCTGATGTCGGTATGTCAATCACCGGCAATTTCAAAGTTAATATAAGACTTGTTAAGTTTCCTATTACTATCCTACTATTGACAAGTAACTTTTTTTTTCCGGGCCCGGCCGCCATAACGATAATTTACCGTCTCAAGTACTTAATTTTTTCACGATTTTAATTTTATATATTATTGATTGAAATCATGATCAACTGAACTGTCTGAACATAACAATTCAATAACTTTCAATGTTGACGGCATTGAAATTTGAACACAATTCAATACTAAATACACAGTGACTTCAATGAGTGAATGACTCAATGAGTAATGAGTGACAATTTTAATTTTATTTGTCATTCAAGTCATTGAATTTAAGTCTTAAGTTTAAGTCAAGTTACTCTTACACAGTAACGGTGAGTAACGCCAGGAATAAACGGAGTTACGGCACGGTAAGAAATTTTGGTAATCCTGCAGTTTCTAAAAGTGTAAAAGTATATAATTTGAATATTTCACAGTGAAATTTAATTTTCTTGTGAGAACATACATTTTTAATTTATTAAATGCATAATTATATGTTGTAATTTGGTAATCCTGCAGTTTTTACACGTATATTATTTCACAGTGAAATTTAATTTTCTCGTGACAACTTGCGTTTTTAATTTATTAATTTATTAAATTTAAATGCATTAATATTAATATATGTTATATTTTAGCTATTATAGCACTAATTTGTAAGTTTTATTAATTTCTAAGGCTCTTTTCAGCCCCTAATAGCGGCCTTAAAGTTAAAGTACATAATCGGATTGGCCACATTGGCATTGGGATACATCCATTTTGTTTATGTAGTACTCTACTTGCCGAGTTGTCACAGTAAGTTTGAGTAAGATGCCAAATGAAATTTTCTCACTTAAAAACAAACAAAATAAGAATCAAACATCTAGTAATGAAATATAAACTGAAATTGTCTTTAAAATATTTATTTCTCTTCTAAGAACATTAAAATAGATGAATAATACTTTTTAAAAAATATTTTAAGTCAGTAAATTTATTTTAGCATGGGTCTAGCCAGGTAAAAAAAATATGGCAAGCTAAACAAAATGGACGTATCGTGACCACATTCTGTATTATATAGAGCCGAAAAAATGCCTTAGAAATTAAAAAGACTTACAAATTAGCGCTGTAATAGCTGAAATACAACATATAATAATGCATTTAATAAATTAAAAACTAAGTTCTCACAAGAAAATGTTATTTCGCAGTGAAATAATATACATGTAGAAACTGCAGGATTACCGGAAATTTTACTTTTACCAACTTTCCAAGTTAAGTTGCTAAGACTACATATAGAATATAGTCACAATATAGTGGTTATTAGTATAAATTATAATTAATGTTAATGGTAAAAATGGCCATGGCATTCCACGTCCGCAAGTATTATTATTATGCATTTTATTTATTATTTTCAAGTCTACTTCCTGTTTTTTTTTAAGTACCCGTTAACAGTTCAAAAGAAAAAAGGAATACTGGTTAAATGTCCGTTAGCAGTAATAGTAAAGAGTTTATTTTCCTTAATGGTAACTTAACGTAAAAAAGTTCAAAGAACCAACAAGAATGTATAATCCAATTAATTTAGTAATGCCTGAGTGAGTCGTGGGTCAGCTGACGGTGATATTAAAGGTTAAGCACAGGGCTCAGCTCATCTGCATGATGCCTCTCAAATAAAAAATAACGTAAAGCTACGGAGTGTAAACTAAACAGTGATGATAATACAGGAATTTTTTAAAACGTGCCATATTATTTTTCAATCCTCAAGATATTTCCTACATCTGCCAAACAACTCTTGTGATACTAATACTAAAACTACAACTAATAGTAACACTAACAACATTGTCAGGTGTTTACATCAAAGGTGCTTTGACTGCACTGCCACTCGTGTTGTGTTAACTCTCGTACTATGCCTCGACTTGGACAACTCAGCAGGGGGGGGGGTAATCATTCATAAGCTGATCTAATTCTAATCATTAGGACATTTGATTTATGTATCGGAATATTAAGAAAGGGCTTTGATGAAATTGATGACACTTTTGCTCCTGAGGTAGCTCTCGTAAGCTGCCTGACATCGTAACTTAACAACCTATCATATACCAGCTTATAAATCAAACTCCAATTTTTAATGATTTTCATGAGTTAAATAGTTAGAAAATATTAAAATAACTATGGGTAATACGCTAATAGAAAATGTGAAAATAACTGGGTAATACACTAATAGTACTAATCGAAAATATGAAAATAACTGGGTAATAAACATGTATAACCTTTTTATAATTTAAGTAATAAGTTTAAGATTATTAAGATTAGGCCTACATAATGATAATCACTAATGGGCTGGCTACATTTTATTAATAAACTTGACCTTATTGGAAGGTATTTGAGCCCTTTCTAACATTATTTGCGTAAATAAGTTCATTTTCATTTAATTAATTTTAAATTTTAAAAAAGCCACTTTAACTGTGCCAGGGCCAAAGCAAAGTCTGCCATAGTAAAGCAATTTAATTGCATAATAATTTTTTTCAGCAGGTATTATAAAATGCCTAAAAATAAAAGGCCCACAAAGATCAACTTCAACTTTTCTGAAAGCTCAGAAGATGAACAGTCAATTTCTGTTGGTCAAGAAAACATTGTTGGCAACAGAATATTTTTACAAAATAACTTGATAGCTCACACAAAAAAGGTGTCACGTCATCTTAAAAAGTGTGATAGCCCAAATGATTTTTCAGAATGTCATTCACCTGATGCTTTAAACCAATATTTACCATGCAGAAAAAAAGAAGAAAAGTCCAGTGATATTGTCAGTAAATATAAAGAACCATCATCTAAAAACACAGAACGCATTAAAAAACAAAGTGAGGACTGTTCTTATAACAATCAAATGAAGTCTTCTAAAGAACAATTTGATTTTTCGGGCAGCTTCTTTGAAGTTTGTGATGTTTCTGCACAGACAAGTTTTCTTTACACTGATCCTGAAATTACACCAGATTCTTTTCCATTGAATGAAATGTCTCCCGAGGGAAAAATTGTTGGCAACAGAATAGAGCTACAAAAAAACTTAATAGCTCACACAAAAAAGGTGCCAAGTCATCTTAAAAAGTGCGTCAGCCCAAATGATTTTTCAGAATGTCATTCACCTGATGCTTTAAACCAATATTTACCAGGCAGAAAAAAAGAAAAGTCCAGTGGTATTGTCGGTAAATATAAAGAACCATCATCTAAAAACACAGAACGCATTCATACACAAAGTGATAACCGTTCTTATAACAACCAAATGAAATCTTCTAAAGAACAATTTGATTTTTCGGGCAGCTTCTTTGAAGTTTGTGATGTTTCTGCACAGACAAGTTTTCTTTACACTGATCCTGAAATTACACCAGATTCTTTTCCATTGAATGAAATGTCTCCTGAGGTAAAAAATGGCTCATCTATTGTTATTGCCTATGACACTGAAGATGAAGAGGAGTTGACCAATAAAATCGAGATGTCCCAGTTACTTGTAAATCAACATTTTACAGTACCTGAAACTGATGATGAGGAGGAAGATGATGGGAATAGCATTAAAAATGTGGGTGAAGGTAAGTAAATATTTAGAAATTGGATAATATGTCTGTAAATGATGTGCGTGTGTGAGTGAGGTAAGTTGGATGTCACATTGAATTAAAAATGGAAATGTGAAAATTGTGTAATATTTACCAATATTAAGGTGAAAAGGTGAATGGAAAAAAAATGGTCCTCTACCTTCCTCAGTCAAACCCTTAACTTGTGAAGTGTATACAACTGTATAGTTTAATTTCCTATTGAGGACCTATCTAAAGATGATTTGTTTTACAAAGTTACTTGATAATTGTCATTGCCTAGAATCAGGGTAAAGTCTGCCCATAGCTTTTTTAATATTTGGCAATTTCAAACAATTAGTGGTGGAAACCCATGACCAATGTTCCCTTTAAGGTTTGTCGTTCAATGCGTAAAATAACTTGTGTGCAAAGTTGCACAGCATCCATTTTTTCTGAAAATTTTACAAAATTTGCTGCTTTGTAATTCTACACTGCTGCGCAGCGCCATTCAGATATCTGCGCGGCAGCGCAGCTTAATGTGAAGATTGCCAGTGACATACCATATATATGCTCGCATATAAGCCTGCATCGCATATTAGCAGACCCCCCTAAAACTGCTTTAAAATGGCCAGTTTTTTTGCAAAAACCCAGATATAAGCCGACCACACAATTGTCTAATTTTACTCCATATTTTTGGTTCATAGAAATTTGTTACTGTAAAGATTTAAAATGCTTACTTTTATGTTACATACCAGTTTGTTTACCTTTTGGAATGATTACAAAAATGTGTTCTGCTCTTTCCACATTGCTTGCTATAATAATATCTTAACCTCTGCTCATAAGTTGTTCACAACTGATGATTAACAAAGTATATATTTATATAGCGATAAAAATGTGTGGTTGGAAAATTGGCATTAGTGTCTGTCCTTGTGTCCATTTTGTTTTTACGCTCATATAAGCCGACCCCCTGATTTCAGCATTGTATTTTATAGTTCTAAATTTGGTTTATATGTGAGTATATACGGTACATGTAATCAGGGGCACCCACAGCCTTGAAAAAAATGGACGCACACCTTCCCGTCTCCTATCGTCATTGATCAGCCCTTCTTAATCATATACTGCCAAATAAATGTCACCACATGCCATGACTCACATGTCTCATATTAGCAAAAGTACACCAGCAAAACATAAAGCAAAACAGGCATATTTGTAATCATTTTTTTCTATTTCACCAATATTTCAAACATTTTACGCAAAGAACGGGCTACAAACATAATTTAGCCTAAGTATATTTACCGTCATATACCTTACGTAAACACGTTGCTTGGCAAATCAGTCATCATTGTCAAAGGCAAACACAATTCTACGATGTGCTGTGGCATCGAAGTCTTTATGACTTTAGTGACGTCAGGAAATATGTCGGTGTGAACATGCAGCAGTGTCAGAGCTGACAGTCGTTCTGATCCCATTGTTGAACGTATATAATTCTTGAGACGGCGGAGCGCCGAGAAGCTGCGTTCAGCTGTGGCGGATGTAACAGGTGTCGTTAAAAGTACATGAAAAACAGTGTGCAAATTTGGGTATAAATCCTTCTTTAGTAAAAAAAACAGTCTTGCAAAGACTCGGCAGTGTTGCTGACGTCTCCTTCACGTGCAGAAAGTTTGAACTTCCACCTCTCAATCTCTACATCAAGATCATCTGAATTAATGAATGCCGCATAAGTTTCCTGAATTTTATCCATGTCATCCTTAGTCAGACTGTTGCGGCATAAGCATTTCTGCTGTTAAACGTCCTGTCGATGCACAAATGCGTTCTTGAAGTTCTGTTATTAGGTGATCCAAAAAAAGGAATTGTGAACATTTAGTCTGAAGTAATCTTGCACCGAATTTGTCGGTCCCTGTGCATTTGATCTGCACTGTTGTCTAGCAGTAACTCTTGGTGCTTTGACCTCAACATTCAATTTCTGTGCTAACTTGGAGGCCTCGTCAAACAATGAATTGCATGAATCGTCATTGCTCCGTTTCAATTTCAGAAGGCCGATCAACTCCTTGCACTCACTAGAGGCACGAACTAAATTCTGATCCACAGACTGCAATGAGTAGGAAATCGGTTTCGTGTAGCGCAAGTAGCGATAAACAACGCCAAGCGTATATATGAAATGAAAATTCTGGAATAATAAATGGAGACCGTTGCCTTTGACAGATGTTTGACGATCATGATCTTGAGTTCAACCGCCAGAGTTTCAAGTATAATACAAATGTTCTCTTGAAACCTTTGTAATGCTTCTTCATGTCGAGTCCAACTTGTAGCACAGAATTTCTTAAGTCGTGTTGAATCTCCACCATGGCTTGAGTTTGTATATATATTTAGACGCTTGGCAGATGCTGTAATGAAGTTAACAGTTTCACTGACCGTGTTGTACATATTTCTAACAGCGCCCTCACTGCAAGTGTTCACAAATTGTGAGGGAAACTCTTAAATTTGATATTTTTCATTTTATTTGCTTTTAATATTTAATTTAAGAATTGATCTCCGTGGTGCAGCGGTAAGGCGCTAATTGACTTTTATAAACAAATATTAATTTTGTAAATTTTAGTGGACGCACGTGCGTCCAGTGCGTCACGCTGCGGGCGCCCCTGCATGTAATTTATTTTTATGTTGGTGTCATAATTTGTATATACTGTATATAATCTATTTTTTGAGATGGGAATGGGTAGAAACCTTATGTGTATGCGCTGGGTATTTGTAAAAGGAAAAAAAAGGGAAATTGCAGCAAGATAAATTAACTAAGTGTGTGTGTACATTCTTTGTGCACAACCTGGAACTAAATAATTGCAAGATTAAAATGAAATTGAATTTTAGATAAAAACCAAGTTAAGGTACCCTTTTCTTCATTCATGTCCAACATTATCAAAAGTGATTTCTACTTTCTTCAATTCCAGAACTTGAGATAGAGTCACCAAAGAGATTTCCAGTAATAGACCAACTGTCTCCAGCTGTGGAACTCTCTACTGATGTTGGTGACAGTGAGGATGAAAATAATGAACTTCAGCTAAGCACTAGTAGACTGCAGGGAAGTTCAACACCCTTGTTATCTTCCACTCATGGGGTTAAGGAAAAAGTGAAACTTAGCAATGCATCTGTTGATGATATAGTGAATCTGACAGGAGCATTATCTCTAAATAGGTTTGTACGGTTCATGCTAGTGTCCTTTCTCTCTATTGTTGTATATTTTGATTGCTCTGTTTTATTCTTGTATACAAAAAGGAATTACATTGGGGCCCGCTTAAGTCGACGGCCTTGGGGTATGAGAAATGGCGCCGATATAACCGATCACCGAGTTAAACGAAAACCAATATGGCGGCAAATATTAACATGCGCTTGAAATTTCTTTATAATTATATACATGATGTGCGTTAATTAGTGATGGGACGATTAATCGGAATCGTATCGGAATATCGGGACCCTATTTCTTCACTCTTTCCTAAGGTTGTTAAGACCGTTCGTTTTTAAGGACCATTTAAGTTTAAATATAACCCTTTATTGCGTGAGCACAGTTTTTTTCCCCTAGTATATAACTGACATAACTACATGTATAAGGAATTCATCTAGTCCTGCAGGACACACCTCGTGTGCGCGCAGGGTCCGCTGGTGACTGGTGACTTTCCTTACAAGCTACACAAATACATAACCCACCCCGTCTGTCCCCTCAGCTTACAATGGACTCGGAATTCCTTCGGTTTTTAAACTTCAGTGCTAATCGGACTAACCAACAACAATGGTGTGGGAGATTGAGAGTGGGGGTGGGTAAACTGTCTGTAGCCTGTTATATTATATATTTTAAAATCTGGGGAGCCTTGTTTACAGTAAGCACCCTATGATTTTTCGTCCCATCACTAGCGTTAATAAATGAGAATGTAATGTACATGCACATGATTTTTGAGGTTTTTTTTACACAAAGGCATTGCCGTTATTTGTTTATCATGACCTATATATGACTCATAACAAAGCGAACTCTTCTCTATAAAAGTGTACAAAAATAAATTAGGAACTCCTTTTGAACCTTCAACTTTGATACATTTTAATTAATTCTAACCAATAGTTAAATGGCTTTTGCACACGGCCACTTCTTATGAATGGAACAATGAGAACAAAGCAGTAGTAATAGAGTCATAATGAGGTTGAAGGATGAATGGTTGCCAATGACAAAAAGTCTGCACACGGTACATTTTGTTATTCCATATGAAACGAAATGTTTTAGACATACGATTCTGCGTGCATCTTTGCTCTTGGAGGAATTATGTAATACTCGGCATCACTTACGCGGCCAATTGCCGAGTATCTCCGAGTATACGAAAATGGGCCGATGCCGAGTAGCCGAACCGATCGGTTCAGCCCTATCGATAAGAACATTTTCAAAAGCTGGCAATTTAAGTTAGTAACTGCGCTGTGAGCAAGCGGGCTGTGACATCACCAGCGAGGCAGAATTTTTATGCCTTCATTTGGTTATAAAAAATCACATCTAACAATTTCAAAAGCTGACGATTGGTCATGGGGATCGAGATAACCACCACTAAGTGGCAAATTTGGCACTCTTTTGTGCTCGAAATATTATGGCTCGGCGACTTTAAAAAATCAAATTAACCGCCCGAAAAAATGCAAAGACAAAGAGAGAATTTGGCGGTTCCAAAAAAGACGTCGACTTAATAGAGCTGGCAAGTTAACCGGGCTCGAGTTAAGTGGGCCCCACTGTAATTTAGTTTTCACCACAATTGCTAATTCCTTTTCGCATCATCAACATTTTCTATATGCATTTTCAATGCATGAATTCTTAATCTTCTACAGTTTTTTTCTGATGTAAACATTTGTTCAAAATAATTGAGAGTGTATCAAAGCAGATACTAGGTAAAAACATCATGTTTATCTTGAAATTTTTTGACATGCATTCCATCTTAGTAAAATTGAATTACAGGAATAATGGCCATGATGAATCTTCAAGTGAAGATGACCTTGAAAATTGTAAGTTTTTCACTTAAAGGAATTCTGAGTTCTTTAATGTTATAGTGACAGTTGAACTGTACCAAAATGAAACATACATTTTTAAATACCTTTTTCAAAAGGCCTACATTTTGCTGATTACTACTTTAAGTTACATTAGCGGAGTACTGAAATTAGTTTTTTGACATCTCAAATCTGTGCCAGTCACACTTACGGCTGCTTTAAAAATAATATTTGTAAAATAAATAGCTTTGTCATGTATCTATCGTATATATTAGAGTATAAGCTGATTTTTTTCTTCTTCAAAATTTCAATGCCAAAATCTTGGGTTCTACTTACACATGCGTAACTTGTTTAATAAACGCCATGAGTTTACTTGATCGATCATCAAAGAAATGTAAAATTCCACTTTTCAAGTGGCAAATCAGGGGGTTGACTTATACTCAAGATGGACTTTTACTCGAGTATATACAGTAAAATAAAGCTGAACTGCTTTGTGTAAATTTTATTAAAGAATTGTAATGCTATTTTAAATTTTTTTCTGTATTCAGTTTTGGGTAAGATTAAGAAAGAGGTCCTAAGAAAAGCTCCTAACAGACAAGAAAAGTAAGTTTTTTTAAAATTACTAACAAGATACAAATTAAAAATATACTAAGGTTGTTAAGACCGCTAGTTTTTGAGGACCGGTTAACCTTTCGAAAAAAAGACCGGTTAGCCGCTGCGTATTTATACAATTTATACCATGTTTAGTGAACCAACAAGAGAATGGATCAAATTTTCCCATCGCGTGCGTCGTCGTTTAATTTGACATCAAAGAGCCAGTGATGTACCGACTCTAGTGTTGCTGTCAAAACAGCGAATTCATCCCCAACAAAGAATTAAACTGTAATGATATTCAATTTTTATATAATAATGGTATTAAAACGGCATATTATAAATTGTTGTCAAGTCAGTTTGTTTTTGAGGACCGGTTAATCATTTTTTAAAAAGCCCGTTTTACTGAAAAGAATATTATTATTATTAAGAAAACGCTTTGATTTTGACGTCACGGTTGCTCACGTGTTGGCTCTGGTATTCTGCCGTAACACAACCTAAAATTAACTCCGGGTAATAAGCTAATATACCACGTAATTAGCTAATATACCGACTATATGAAGTTACGAGTAACCAGTCCTGATAAAACGGAGTAAACAGTGATAATACGAGGAATTTATTTAAATTAAATACCATATTTTGTTTCACTCGTCAACTTGCCAGAATTACGCGCACACGACGACCCCCCCCCCAACCCAATAGGGTGGGGTTGAGCTACACTCCCCATTTTCCAAGGCATGCTCTGACTCAATTTAAAAAGGAAAAATGTTCCTTCCCTCAACCCACTGTAGATGTATAACAGTGGGTGAGGGGAGGAAAGGTGTCTCTTGGGGCGGTCTTGTATTGGTGTGTCAAAGCAAGAGGCTTCCTTTTACATAAACATCAAAGACCTTTCTAGCCTCCCCCCACCACCCTCATCCCTAACTAGAAAACTCCGTAACTTGTCACCCCCCCCCATCCCTTTGAGTTGACCGTGGTTCTCATGAAGCTCTCATACAGTGCCTCGACAACTAAGCAAATTAAAATTTAACCCAAAAAAAAAGCATTCCTTAGCCATAGGCGAAGTAGACTAATAGTGATGACGTGTATATTATTTAGATACCACAATAGGGAGAAAGCGATTTGAAGTCAACTCAACACAACAAAAACAGAACTCCTGGATAAAAAGCTATTACGGGCCTATTAAAGTTGCGGGGGGCCTTATTGAATTTGCGGTTAACCATCCTGAGTAAATAGGACCAGTCCTGATCCGAGGACCGGCTAACCGGTTAACTGTTAACAACCTTAAAATATACTATCAGGCCTGCCAACCCTCCCGATTTTTTCGGGATTATACGGATTTTTTACCCATGCTTACGAAATCCCGATAAGACCCTTAATCTCCCGATTTTCCGAAAAAAAATAATAATTCACCATGAAAAATCCGAATGCGAAAAAATTATAAAAAGAAAAAGCTAATACTAATAATGGCGGTGATGTATTTCGAAAATGAAAATGCCACCTCCTAGGTTTTTTCCTGTACTTCCGTTATCCAAGCGAACCGCGATATCTAACTATTTCTTCGTTGGCCATCCGATCGTACATTATTCCTTTTACCAGCCTAATAATTTTTTTTTAAAAATTCAGCTGTTCTGTGACTTAAGAAAAAAAAATGGATACATTTGTAAGGAACGCTGCTAAAAACGGTTTTCCAGTGACTGAGCTTCAGAGTGTTTGTACTAGTACTAAGACTAGTCTAAGTCTAACTAAACAAATAAAGAAAAGACGTCATTGGGACGGACATTCGTTTTCGAAACAGTATCAGTATTTGGAAAAACACTCGCCTGTGGCCGTGGCGAAACATTTGCAATCTGTGCCAGACCTAATTATCTTTTGAAAGTGGTGGGTTCAATAACAATAAAAAATAGTTTGGTAATCCTGCAGATTTTACACGTATATTATAATTTATTATTTCACAGCGAAATTTAATTTTCTCTTGAGAACTTTCGTTTTTAATCTATAAAATGCATAATTATATGTTGTATTTCAGCTATTACAGCGCTAATTTGTAAGTCTTTCTAATTTCTAAGCCATTTTTTTTGGCTCTCAACAGCAAATAGTCTGATGATGATGCAACCATTTTTTAAATTATCAAACTACATGCCGGATTGTCCGATAAGATGCCAAATGGAAATTTCTCACTTACAAACAAAGAAAATAAGAATCAAACATCTAGTAACGAAATTAAAAAAAGAAATTGTCTTGAAAATATTTATTTATCTTCTAAGAACGCTAAAATAGATGAATAATACTTTAAAAAAATATCTTCAGTCAGTAAATTTATTTTAGCATGGGTCGAGCCAGGTAAAAAACATCTGGCAGCAGTTCGCTAAGTAAACAAAATGGACGTATCGTGACCACATTATGTATTATATAGAGCCGAAGAAATTCATTTGAAATTAAAAAGACTCACAAATTAGCGCTGTAATAGCTGAAATACGACATATAATAATGCATTTAATAAATTAAAAATGTAAGTTCTCATGAGAAAATTAAATTTCGCTGTGAAATAATAAATTATAATATACGTGTAAAATCTGCAGGATTACCAATAGTTTAATGCAATCTGTTAACAATTACTTTGTTATTATTGTTGAAGGAATAGGAAATTCAGATATGAGATGGAAAGTTTTATTTACCATCCTACTTTTTGGAAGAAATAAAGATTTTTCTAATACCTATCTTTTTAATGCCAGATTCAAAGAAATGTTTCATAAAAAATTACAATGAAACAAGAGAAATCATTAATTCGGTTAATTCAGATGAATGATTCTCTTTCTAAAGTTTCTAACTAAAAACTAATATTTATCTAAAAGCAAAGCTAACTTCAATTGACGAAAGAACTGTTCAAGTTCAAAAAGGCCACTAGGGAAATGCTGGAAAGCTGAACTCTATGCAGCCTCTGTTAGAGACTCTGTTCATATGTGAAAAACATGGTTATTCTCTCGTGTATCTGAATGCAATGTAAACATTTCCAGTATTCTGTGGTGTTTTGTAGACACTTAAATTAAAAGATAATGGATTTAACTTATTACTTTATATTTATTTAGTATGTAGTTCTTAAACAAGCGCCGTGGGGTGCTGCAACGCCGCGCGTGGACCCCTCTACAGATTTTTTTTCTTGGCAGGTTGGCAGGCCTGTCTATCTATGTTAAAAAAAACAACAACATTCGACTATAAATAATAACAAATTGCCAAGAAAAGGTGTTTGATAAATCATAAGGATATTGATGAGGAATAAAATTTCACGAATTGAAACGCGAAGGTGCTGTATAGTTCATTTAAAACTTTTAACATATTTAAATTTCTACTAAAGCATTTCACAAAACATTTATTAAGGATACCACTTGATGAGTTCATAGTCGATGATGGTGATGTGTCAGAGACTGATGAAGAAGAGGATGAGCTATTTTATATCAAATATAACAATGACCTTTTACAGTTACAGCAAGGTAGAAGGGAAAAAAGGTAATACATGTATACTTATTAGTTTGTAAAACTTTCGATAAAAGCTTGTCCCCCAAAATATTAGCTACTGATATCTTAAGACTACTTACTTAACGTGGGTAACTGATATCTGGTATGTCATGTTTAAAGGCAACAGAAACACCTGACATTGATTGGGGTATACATTAAATGATTTGTGAACAAGATTCTAAAATATTAAATTGACAACAGCACATTTTAAAATTTGTTTACCTTTTATTGTGCTTCATCATTGGGGCTGTGGCTTATGATATTTTTATCTAAAATATATGAATACTCAAGATTATCATTGGTTTCTTTAACGATTTAAACATTTTTTGTGTAATTTTTAATTTTCAATTCGTATGGGATACTCTTCCAGGTTTAATTCTGAGAGTTCCTCCTCCTTGTCTTATGATGGCTCCAACTCTGAAAGTGACCACAAAGAAGATAAACATCACACCGACAGAAGAAATCTGGGAACAAATTCAGAGAAGATCTCTGATGATTTTTGTTATGACCGTAGCAACAGAGAAGCCAAAGAAAATTTTTCTCTTGATTTATTAAAAGAAAATTCAATTCAGGACATCAAACCTTTGAGATCTAAATCAGAAGAGTTATTGGACGACAAGCACAACACTTTCAAAACACCCTTGGGGACATTAACAACACCCTTGCTAAACCGAGGTCAGCCAGACAGTTTTAATATTTATCTTGAAACAATAAATGCTTATCTAACCTCATCAGGCCTGCCAACCCTCCCGATTTTTTCGGGATTATACGGATTTTTTACCCATGCTTACGAAATCCCGATAAGACCCTTAATCTCCCGATTTTCCGAAAAAAAATAATAATTCACCATGAAAAATCCGAATGCGAAAAAATTATAAAAAGAAAAAGCTAATACTAATAATGGCGGTGATGTATTTCGAAAATGAAAATGCCACCTCCTAGGTTTTTTCCTGTACTTCCGTTATCCAAGCGAACCGCGATATCTAACTATTTCTTCGTTGGCCATCCGATCGTACATTATTCCTTTTACCAGCCTAATAATTTTTTTTTAAAAATTCAGCTGTTCTGTGACTTAAGAAAAAAAAATGGATACATTTGTAAGGAACGCTGCTAAAAACGGTTTTCCAGTGACTGAGCTTCAGAGTGTTTGTACTAGTACTAAGACTAGTCTAAGTCTAACTAAACAAATAAAGAAAAGACGTCATTGGGACGGACATTCGTTTTCGAAACAGTATCAGTATTTGGAAAAACACTCGCCTGTGGCCGTGGCGAAACATTTGCAATCTGTGCCAGACCTAATTATCTTTTGAAAGTGGTGGGTTCAATAACAATAAAAAATAGTTTGGTAATCCTGCAGATTTTACACGTATATTATAATTTATTATTTCACAGCGAAATTTAATTTTCTCTTGAGAACTTTCGTTTTTAATCTATAAAATGCATAATTATATGTTGTATTTCAGCTATTACAGCGCTAATTTGTAAGTCTTTCTAATTTCTAAGCCATTTTTTTTGGCTCTCAACAGCAAATAGTCTGATGATGATGCAACCATTTTTTAAATTATCAAACTACATGCCGGATTGTCCGATAAGATGCCAAATGGAAATTTCTCACTTACAAACAAAGAAAATAAGAATCAAACATCTAGTAACGAAATTAAAAAAAGAAATTGTCTTGAAAATATTTATTTATCTTCTAAGAACGCTAAAATAGATGAATAATACTTTAAAAAAATATCTTCAGTCAGTAAATTTATTTTAGCATGGGTCGAGCCAGGTAAA
Source organism: Ampullaceana balthica (assembly GCA_944989445.1). Taxonomy (NCBI): domain Eukaryota; kingdom Metazoa; phylum Mollusca; class Gastropoda; family Lymnaeidae; genus Ampullaceana; species Ampullaceana balthica. The sequence goes on along the minus strand of CALYLW010001312.1, from coordinate 30,377 downwards.
AAACATCTGGCAGCAGTTCGCTAAGTAAACAAAATGGACGTATCGTGACCACATTATGTATTATATAGAGCCGAAGAAATTCATTTGAAATTAAAAAGACTCACAAATTAGCGCTGTAATAGCTGAAATACGACATATAATAATGCATTTAATAAATTAAAAATGTAAGTTCTCATGAGAAAATTAAATTTCGCTGTGAAATAATAAATTATAATATACGTGTAAAATCTGCAGGATTACCAATAGTTTAATGCAATCTGTTAACAATTACTTTGTTATTATTGTTGAAGGAATAGGAAATTCAGATATGAGATGGAAAGTTTTATTTACCATCCTACTTTTTGGAAGAAATAAAGATTTTTCTAATACCTATCTTTTTAATGCCAGATTCAAAGAAATGTTTCATAAAAAATTACAATGAAACAAGAGAAATCATTAATTCGGTTAATTCAGATGAATGATTCTCTTTCTAAAGTTTCTAACTAAAAACTAATATTTATCTAAAAGCAAAGCTAACTTCAATTGACGAAAGAACTGTTCAAGTTCAAAAAGGCCACTAGGGAAATGCTGGAAAGCTGAACTCTATGCAGCCTCTGTTAGAGACTCTGTTCATATGTGAAAAACATGGTTATTCTCTCGTGTATCTGAATGCAATGTAAACATTTCCAGTATTCTGTGGTGTTTTGTAGACACTTAAATTAAAAGATAATGGATTTAACTTATTACTTTATATTTATTTAGTATGTAGTTCTTAAACAAGCGCCGTGGGGTGCTGCAACGCCGCGCGTGGACCCCTCTACAGATTTTTTTTCTTGGCAGGTTGGCAGGCCTGCCTCATTTATTAAACTACTTCTGACTTTAGTGACTATTTTGTCACCTCAGTTAAGATGAAGTATCCAAAGTTGAGTTTAATAGTTAATTAATAATAATGTATAAATAATTGAAACAATACCCTTTATAGTCATGAGTAAATACATCTTTTATAGCACAGGCGTCCACATTTTTTGCAAAGAGGGCATTATTCTACGAAATAATAATATGTAGGGGCTGAAGTAAGAAAATAAACTAAAAATAACAAACTTTTAGACTGTTACACAGAATTTTCAGTTATATATTATATATGTACTATAAGAGTGATATTTTATGGGGATGAAAAAGGGACAATTCTATCGCAGTTGTCATGACTTTATTTCATCATTAGAAAAAATTTCTAGTTAGCAATTAGCACTAAAATGGCCAAGTTCTTAAATATAAACTTGTTATTTTATGCTACGTTCTTCAAATGAATAAAAACTGTTGAAATATAATTAGAGCCAAAAGTCCTGTGTTAAAAAACATTAAATAAAACCTGTCCTGAATTTTAAGCACACTGATCCAACATTAATTTCTTTTAATTTCCAACATTGAATTGATTTCTTGCTATTGGACGTCATCAAAATTCTGACATATAACTGCACAACTTCATCTACTTTTTGTTAACAATATCCGAGTTGGTAAACAATAAAATGTCAAAGATATTGCCATCATTTGATGTCATTGTATTTTGTACTGAAAACAGCACATGATTTAGGCTTTTCTGATAAATAATATCGTCACAGAAAAAAACTTTTAATTATTTAAGATGAGACCTCGAGACTTTGGACGCCCCTAATATATCTTTTATTTTAATTAGTTAGACAAGTTCATGCAGCAACTAATCCACCTCCACGTAGAGCCAGCAATAGTGGCTATGATGACTCACTTCATTTTTTGAATTCACTTTCACTAGACTATCCTCATTATAAACGACACCCTGAAGCTGCCAGGTAGGTCTTATTTAGCCTCTCCCCCCGCATACCTCCTTCAAATGTAGAAAATCTCTCTTTATTAATCAATCTCTGTATTTCATAGTTTGAGCAAATAAATTTTTTTTTAAAAACTGCAATTGCATTCAAACATTGATGGTGCATAGAAGAGGTAGTCATTCCGTTAAATTTTTTGTTTCTTGACTGTGTAGATTGACCAATTTCCCCCTATAACTTGTGAGCTGCGCACGGTGGTGTGTTTGGTGGTTGTGTTAGTGTTTTTATTTAGTCGGTGCGAAAGCGTGCAAAAGGGAGTTGTTTTGTTGGCTCATAGGAATGTGGGTAGAAGGTTAGAGTGTTGTGTGGTATATGGTGGTTGTTGAAAAGGGATTCGGCGATTAAAGTTTGTTTCCGTTAGCAGTGTTCAGTCATTTCTTGTGTAAAGGAGTTTACGAATCTGGGAGCAAGCGGTCTAGATATAAATTATTAAGACGCTTGTGACATTGACCAAGGTGGGGAAAAAAGATGAAGAAAAATTATTACTACAAAATAATTACAAGTATGATAGTTCTGTGTTTGTTTTCAATTTCAATATTGTCATAGAATGCTGATAGTATTTTCAAATTGAAACTAATGGATCAATATATGCTTATGTTCTCTTTAGATTTGTTGGACAATTTCAACGAACAAAGGAGGAATTAACAAAGAAGCTGTTACTTATCTTTAATGAGGAGATCTTTGATAATAAGGTCGGTAAATTAAGTAATAAGTAAGACATAGTATTCGTAAGAGTTAGATGTTGATTTTTATCTCTAAGCTGTGAACTAATTGCCACGTAAATGAGTATGAATGAAAAGAAGTTAAAGGGGGGCTGCATCTGGGTAGAAAAAAAGAATGTTAGTGGCATTGAATATGGTATGAGTGAGCCTGGACGAGGCACAACAAAACAATGGGTGCATCTGCAAAAAGCCACCCCCAGAAAACAAACAAAAACAAAAAGAAGTATGGAAATACATTAAAGTAAAAGAATGTAAGTTTGTAAGGGTCCGATGATTCCAAATAATCTTATGAGATTATCATCAAGAAATTCAACACAGGTTAGATTAAGAATTCAAGAAGACTAGGCATTTTGTTGTATTGCAATTTTGTTTCCATAATCCCCACTAGAAGTTGTCACAGCATGAATTTAACAGCCAGCGCTTTGATAAGTATTAATAACTTATAGTAACAATAATAAGTATTACCAACTTATAGTAACAATGATAAGTGGACCAACTTATAGTAAAAATGTCAATGACTACATCAGTTACAAACTCCTCCAGTAATAGATCACTCATTATTTTACTACACTAAATTATTCATTGTTTGAAAGAACTTATGTATTGAAAATGTTTCAAATATATATGTTTATGTGGAGATATATTTCATCAGATTACTCTAATTACTTTTACTCAAAACTTTATTATTCATCATAGAATTATAACATCACACTAATTGTGACTAATTCCAGTTGCTATCACAAGCTTACTCTAACCATCACGCTCTTCTATGAGCTTCACCGTGTATCTTTATCCAAATTTCCACTTTCTATTTTATTTATTTATACTTTGATCTTTTTCTAACATATATGCTGATAATTGCTTTTACTTAAAGTGATGTTATAGAATTGTTGCCAATTATTAGAGTTTTGAATGTCGATAATGTGTTGATTTGCTTGTTTTTGTTTTTTTTTAAATTATTTTTTTAAAGAGAACAGGATCTAGAATTAAAATAGAGCTAAAGACTACATACAGTACTGAATACAAATGAAATTTTTGTTTTTTTAGGCTACCAATAATCTGGAACTAGAATGTAGCCAAAGACTTGATACAGTGGTTTTGTGTGTGTGTCCCCCATAACTTTTTGGACGTAGGGGGTTCTAATGTTTCCATTTGAACTTTCTCGGGGCTTGGTAGACTTGGTGGCGCCCATCTCCTCTCCAAGTCAGCATGGACTTTTTAGCAACAGTCATTCATCAATATTTTTATTATGGCTTAGCGTGGGCTAGGTTCCACAAACCTCAGATTGTGAGGTTCCAAGCGCACAATTGACTTTGCTATCCAGCTACTCCGCTGGATAGTGATAGACATGACTAAATATACATGACATTTTTGTTTGTTTTAGCTACCAAAAGATCTGGAAATAGAATGTAGCCAGACTTGATACAGAAAGTAACAATTAATTTCTTGGTTAAACGTTACAAATTGTATCAATTTAATATCGATTAAAATAATTTTAATCAATAAAAATTCGATTAAAATTTAAGAAAATATATATATATTTATTTTCAATTTATTAAAGAATAATTCATTATTAATAATAATTTATATTTTTTTAACCTACAAACTTCTCCCGTGTATTATTATAATTTATTAATTTATGTAGACGTGGATTTAATAAATGTCAATTACCTGTTTTTGTTACTTCAGTTTAATGACGTCATAAATTTTAATTTTTGGCTTTAATCGAAATTAACGATTAATTCATGAAATTAATCGTTAATTTTTCAAAAGTTAACTATTAAATTTAAATTAATCGGTACCGGCCCTACTAAATATATATGAAATTTTTGTTTGTTTTAGCTACCAAAAGATCTCGAAATAGAATGGAGCCAAAGGTACACAAAGACAGCTGGAACATTTTGTTATAAAGGCAGACCAGACAACTTTAAAACAAAAATAACTTTGTCTGTAAAAGTTTGTGATTCTACAGGTAATAAAACCCTGTTGCTGTCTTTTTAAAACTTTTGCTTAAAGACAAAATAGCTCACCATAGAGGTGAAAGCGTGTTAATTTTTATGAAACTTTAATTGTTAGTCTTTAAAGGAGTGAGCTCCAAAAAAAAGTTAGTTTAAAAAGAAAATTTTCTAAAGTTAATTCTTATGTAATATTACATTATTCCCAATAAATGTATGCATAGAAAATCATTCAATTCATTCCTAAATGAAAATCTCTAACTTTTACTAGAGGTTATTTTAGTGAGTAAAAAATGCCATGTGACACATTCTAGAAACATTTTTATACTTCTAGTGACGTAAATAGTTACAACTCACTACTGATCTTGTTTTATATATGTTACAACTAAATGCTTAATTAATCATCAGAGCGTGTGAGAAATACACTTGCCCACGAACTGTGTCATGCTGCAGTTAAACTGATTAATGGAGCTAATGAAAGCCATGGACCGTTATGGAAGTCATGGTATATTCTATTTATTTAATACATTTGATTAATAAATCAATTAAATTTAAATTAAAATTAAAGTATATCTTAAATTATTTGCTTAGTGCCATGACCTCAGTCATTTCTTTACAAGAATGATCCATACAAAGTTATCAGTTTTGCTTAGGTTGTGAAATAGGTGAATTGGGGGACACAGTGGTCGAGGGGCAGAGACCACTGTGTCCCCCAAGTTGAGGTTTGCTCTTTCTTCTAGGGAGAAGAAAGAACAAACCTCAACTGAAAAGATACAGCTACAAAACTTGATGTGGCTTAAAGACTAATTTGTCTTCACAAGACAAAATGTCTAAAATTATTTTGTTTTCTTTAATGAACTCCTGGAGATTCTAAGAGTCATTGGACTAGTATTCCTCATGTTTTTCACCTAAAAGGTTGTAAAATTATAAAAGTTTTCTTTTATACATAAGCATCACATCTTGATTATTACTCCAGTGTTTGATATTTTCTATAGGACTAGGAAGATAAACAGAAAGTTTCCCTTCATGCCAACCATAGCCAGATGTCATGATTATCACATACAAACTAAGTACACTTATCAGTGTGTAAATTGCAAGTACAGGTGAACAAATAATTTTTAACTTTTATACCCATTGCGGGCCATATTATGTTAGTGCTGCACAAAAACTAGCTTATCATTGAATTTTTTTATTATGTAGGGAAAAATAAGTCTTAAAAATTTGTAAAGAATGAAACGTTCTCACTTCGTTGAAACATTATATTTTTTATCATTAATTACTACTTTTTTAAGAATTGTTTTTGAAACCTAATAATTTTAACCCTTAGAAGAATAACTCTTCAAAAATGTTCTTGTTTTGTTTTGAATATAGGATAGGGCGCCATTCCAAGTCATTAGATACAGAAAAAAAAGTCTGTGGCCACTGTCATGGCAAATTTGAAGTTTACTTGACTAAATCTTTGAATTCCACTAAAAGTGAAACTTCCACCATTTCTACTCCAAAGACACCAAATAAATTTGCATTGTATGTCAAGGAGTTTTATTCAGAGAAGAGGAAAGGGACAGATTTGAAGCATGGTGATGTGATGAAACTCTTGAGTAAAGAATTTGCAGAAAAAAATAAAATTAGCAATCAGTAATGTCAATCATGTTGTTTTTTAAAATTTGGTTATGAATGCATCCAAAAAATATATATTTAATATTTTTAAAATAAATATATGTTTGTATGATTGAATTAGTATTTACAAATAATTCCTTTCTATTTGAATGGTTTTGTTGTTTTTGTATATGTCTTCTTGAATTATGCTATTATTACTATTATACAAAATGGCTAAATTTTCCATTTTTTTAACCTCTGTTGGAGGAAGGCTTCTTGCTGACACAAATGTTTTGTTGTATTTTTTTCAGTCTTACCCATACCCTCTTCAATAGCTCCCTTTCTACCTTGCCTAATTGCCACCCGTTTATTACTGTATTTTACAGACTATAAGTGTATAAGACGCACCTTTTTTAAGCAATTTTTTTTTAAAATAACATTTTTACCATTTTTATTATTAAAATTCAAAGCCGGACGAAAAAAAAATAATTTTTTTACCTTTGCAATACTAGCTAATAAAAATATTTTACTTTTACCAATAAAACAAATTACTTTTAATTGAAGTTCACTGGCACTAAAATACAAAATACTCAAACAAATTGTGTAACGATAACAATAAATTTAAGCTATAGACTAGACGGTGTTCTGGGTTTGTGATGATGGGGCGGGAGAGAGACAGTGTTAGCAAGCTTGTGAATCCCAGTAACTCATGTTAGTATTGTTAGTGCCATTGGTGCACTGCTACTGCAGTTGAATACGAAGTTGTCAGATAGAGATAGGTTTACTGCGGCATCGAATATATGGCCATAGTCCGCCATGGACTGGAAAGGGGGTTATTATTATTATTTTAGACTGCCATGAATTTTAAATCAAATATTGGAATGTTTATAATAATTTTGAGTATAAGACGCACCTGCTTTTTGGAGGCATTTTTTCTAAGAAAAAAATGTGTGTTACTGTCCTTAAAATACATTATCAATTTCTGAAAGTTGTTTATGGAAATTGTGCAAAGATGAGAGGTGGCTGGATATGTTGTTTTTTTATGTTGGTAAAAAAAGGTTAGGTTCTCAACAAATGCCATTTCATGGGAAAATTTCTTTACTGCTCTCTCTCCCACATAAATACCAGCGCTAACTTTAATATTTTATCTCTGGTTGGCTTAAAAGTCCTATGCCTTATAATTGGAGCCTTTCACATGTTACAGTTACTGTTACAAAGGCAAGAAAGAAAAAAAGGAAAATATAAGACACTTCCCTTCCCCTTGAGCATTAGTCCCTATTTATTTCTCAAACCTCACCCTACCATTATTTTTGTGTGTGTAAATAATGAGTATTTATGATTTGAAACAATGAAATAAACATTGAATCTTTCCTGAATTCCTACATTTTTTACACACATGGTGGTAATTAGATCGGGGGGGGGGCATATAACAGTCTTTGTTTCAGTTTGATAGAAAAGAGGTATGGGTGCACATAATGTTTTCCTTAGCCTTTTCAATTTTTACCAATTCAAGTTTTTTTTTACAAATGGTGGCTAAGATACTGGTCTACCCTGAAGGAGGATTTTATTTCAGCTGTGTAGGAAAAACATTACAAGATAAACAAAATGAAAAAGAACTCAATGAAACTGTAATTGTAATCAGACCAGTTGTAATGTAACAAACACACAAGTAGAAACTTGGACCCTTACCAAAACTTCAGAAAACTTGTTAAATACATGGGGTAGGAAAGTACTCAGGAAAATATACAGACCAACAAAGGATGAATACTGATGGAGACTTATGAACCAACAATTAATTGTACAGTTTATACCAGGATTTCACAAAAGTATCAGAAATTAATTTTTTAAAACCCGTAAAAAACAAAGTTTTTGACTATAAATCCTTTATATGAGAGACATAACTAAAAATATGTTCATTATGATTTATAATACGCATGGCACGACAATCCAGAATTTAAGTTATGTCTAATATATGAAGGATTTATAGTAAAAAAAACTACTACAGTCTGCCTGCTAAATTTTAGCTCGATTTGATCATGGGAAAAGGGTTATAAAAACATGTTTAATATAATGTGCACCGCACGACAGGCTAGCATAAAAATTGACAGATAGGGAATATATTTTTTTAAAGTATCGACAATATAATACGCACCGCACCGCGCAACAGGAAAATATTAAAAAGGTTTTTCAATATAATATGCACCGCGACAGTCTAGCACAAAAATTTACATGCTACATAGAGATAATCTAAAAATTCGTTAATTTAAAAACAGTACATGCGTTTGATGTGAAATTTTTTTTACTTCATTTGTATCATCGCCACGAGTCTGCCTGCAAAATTTCAGCTCGATATGATATGGGGAAGTGGGTTAAAAATTGATCCAAAGTTTTTGCGACAAGCAAACAATCAAGCAGATGCCACGAGTTAATATAAAGGATTTAAAAAGGGTAGGCTTTACTGGGCAAGTCACTTAAAAAAGAATGATAAATAATAGAGGAACTAAGAGGGTACACCACCAAAGCCTCAGAGGAAAACAGCTCGAGGGCAGACCTAGGCTTAAATGGATAGATGTAAAAAAAAATCTATCATAACTGGGCATCCAATCTTGGAGAAGAAAGGCATTGGTTAGATCTGAGTGGAAAGAAGTGTTGAAGCAGGCCAAGCTCTGCACAGACTGTAGTGCCACAGGGATAGATGGTTTCAGATATAAGAAAGTGGTTCAGCCTCTTTCTGTTATCCCCGAGGGTTCTTAGTTCTGGGGTTGTCTATAAAAAGTTTTACACCACAATACTTTCATTGACACAAGGTGAAAATCACAGATTTAATTCCATGATCATTACTTGAATCTTTCTATTTCAATAAACTTTAAGGATAATAATTACTACAATTATAAAGATTAGATGAAATTATAAAATCCCCATGATCAAACTTATGGATTTCATTGATAAAAATGTCACAATTTTTAACTATACATACAATGAATTTGTGAGAGTTTTGTTTGAAAAAAATATGTGGAAACCGTTGTTTTTTTTGAGGGGTGGGGGTTAATAATTGATTCTTTTTTTTTGTATTTCAAAATTTCAATTGCATTTGAGATTATCGTCAATATAATATAAAAATTGAAAAGGTAGCTTGCGACAAAAGCAGATATAACTTCACTGCAGCTCTTTCTGGTGCTTAGAACATATGCAATTGCATTCTTACTTACAAATGGAGTGCTAACCATACCTGGGCGATATAGGGGTAGACACATCATCAGTGGGATTAGTGGTCAGTTTGAGAGTTGAATGAAGTCAGTTGTAAAGTATTTATTTATTACTACACTGGGTATATGCTGCCTGAACCAGAGGCACTGCTGAGCACAAGATAAAATTGGCAACTAGGCAAAAATGATGTATGCTAGGTGTGAGCATCAGATGACTGGCTAAGTAACCATGAGGTAAAATATATTTTGGTTACCATGCTATAAAATCAGAATTCATCAATGTCTAATTGTCTTTTGAGCCCACAGTTTCCTATTAATCACCTGTGTGGGTAATTATTCCATTTTGCTGGCCACTTGCATAATAATAATAATATGAATCATATGAAGGTTTTGTTAAAATAATGCACAGATCAATACAAAAAATTATTTAAAAAACCAATGTTTCAATTTTTATCATTATATTAATTAATGCTGGTAATGACAGCTCCAAATTGGTACATTTTATAAAGGAAAGGCGGGGATATGAGGCAAATTTTATCTTTCCATGTGGGTGGTGGAATGAAATACATACATGTATAGGCATAAATTATATGAAATGTGTATGGATTACCCTTTTTTGCAACATTTATTTACAAATGTTTTTATTTTACACGCTTTTATTTAAGTCACACTGTTTGTATGTTGTATCCATCCACCCATCCTTCAAATCTTGAAACGTAAAATTAAACCACTTCTGATGGTCCTAGAGATCTAAAAAATTTTACCACAGATAGATCTTGGATGACAATGCATTGTATCAAAATTTCAGATTGATCGAATGTACCGTATTGAAATTACATGTATTGCATTTTTAGTTTATCTATAGTCTATATATAAGCATCGGTACCCATCTGCTTTGTTGACATCCATGAGTTCACCACGTGAACACATCACCGTGGTATAAAACGTTTGGCGGGCGCTTATGAGGTGTTTGGTATAAAAAAAATAGTGGTAAAAAAGATGTGTGGGCTTCAGACGTGAATTTTAAAGTTTTTATTATAAGTTTTAAAAAATAGCTGAGACATAACTAAAAGTAGTGATTATGTTAAAAGCGTGTCCTTTTTAAAAAAAAGATTTTTTAAATATTTAATTATTTAACCTGAACTGAAAATATGTATTGAGCATACAGGTTTATAAAATATATATTATAATAGAATTATTTTTTAAAGACTTGCATACACCTCTTTAATGGAACTATGTTTAATTTTAAAGACTTGCATACACCTTTTTAATGGAACTGTGTTTTAATTTTTAAGACTTGCATACCATTATTATGGAATTAACATTTTAACAGGTTAAAACTTGTCTTTACTTTAATACTAATACTTTATTTATTTGACATTCAAAGCATCAAAATCTAGTATGGCGAAACATAGGCTCTTAGCGAACAAGTTAATCACCTTGGGTAGTTCAGTGATGTCTCTTTTAATTTAATAATGTACGGGGTAGTTACTGATATTGAGTTCACTGTTCTTGTGAGGTAACAATTGGAATGATGGGGAAACAACTCAAAGATATTTATACTAAATATTTTTGTTTAAAAGCGAAATTGTACTTTATTAGGCAATAATATATGTAATTTTGTTCTTTAAAATAATGTTCCAGCTTGTCTATGATAAAAAGTCATTAACAAAAGTTTACATTGTTATATTTTGTGTAGCTTTTTCTTCAAATATATGGCTTTAATTTGTTCTAAGAAAAAGCCCTTCCCCAGCAAGGCTTTGAAATTTAATTTACTATAAATTATAAAGTATTAAGGACTTCATTAAAAATCTGTAATTTGCCTGGATGATCATCCTAAGCAATATTTCAATTATAAGTCAATAAATTATAAATGCATTGTAAATTAATGTATATCATTTTTGTTGCTGCATAAACAAAACATTATTTTAACTTTATTTGAACCTTAGAAACTATAACAAAATATTTTCTACAGCATTTGATTTGCAGAATGAAAGTGCTGAAACTAATTAAATGGTCACAAAGATTTGACAGGGCTCAAAACAATAATAATAGTCAAAATGGCGCTCAATAATAATAATAATAATATAATAACAGAGTCAAAATGGTGCGTTGATGGGAAATAATTTATTCAATTAAGTTTCAGAAATAAGTTTGAATTTGCCATGCAGTGGAGTGGGTATAATGTTAAAGAATTTTTTTTGTATAATTGCACCCTTTTGAACATATAAATATAATGGACTATCTGGATAGGGATTTAGAGTCTCTGTTGAAATGACAACAATGCCATCATAAGCAGCTTTCAGAGTCCACTTTTCGTCCATGCTGACATTTTCCCCTGGATAGAAACGTAATCCAAATTGAGTGGCCAGCACATCCCCTTGATGCACAAAAGTACCATCGTGAGCCTTTATTCCTCTGTGCTTTCTTTTTGTTCTTCCTATTCTGTTGCGGACAGTAGATCCTGATTTTTTAGAGGCCCATCTTGAAGGTTGAGAGCTTAAAAAAGGTAGGGCTTGTTGCAAAGAATTCATGGTGTTCAAAGGCGAAGACAGCTGCTTCCAAGCTGATAGTAAAATCTTACTCATTTTCTTCGATAACTGTAAAACAAAATAAAAATTATGAACCTCTGGGTAATAAGATAAAATTACACACACTGATGTAAATAAATGATTAATAATCTTTGGGTAATGAGATTTTACAAAACATTTAACTCACTTATGTACATGTATATGTAATAAACTCATACAAATTAACATTCTTCCCATCTGGTATTCGGAGATGCCTTAAAAAACCAGGAAATCCAACACACTAAGACAACCAAAATTCAAAAATCTATTAAAATTAGTAGAATAGACATAAACCATGGATAAGCGTAGGTTGTAAGGCACAATAATATTCTGTATAGAGAGTGAGGGAGTGTTTGTAATAGTAATAAAGAAAAAGATGAGCTTGAGTTTGAGCAAATGATGTATGATATCCACTTTATTTGAATTTATTCAGTAGGCTATTAATAATCTTATAGTTATAGTAGGCATACTAAAAGTAGCCAGCATAAGTGAAAGAGTAAGACTAACTAGTGATACATAAAAGACTGTTAAAGTAAAGTCAAGTAACAAAGCTTATACTTATAACTTTATAATTATAACCTTATAATTATAAATATAATATTTATATTGAATTGGCCCAAAATATAAATATTTGGGGCTAGGTCCGCTAGGTCTAGGTCATTTACTCATTTTAATTTAGTTTTAAAAACTGTTTTAGGCATACAATTACTAATACTATAAAATTATTATTTCTGCAAAGGAATGAATCGATCTGCTAAAATTTCAATTAATAAAACAGTATCGTAATGACATATTAGAATAATAAAATAATATAAGATAATAATTAAAATATAAATTAAAATAGGCCTATATAAATTTAATAATTATTTGGCTAAAGGCTAAAGCCTTAAAGTGATCTGCCCGTAGTAAATTTAGTTTAGTATAGTATAGTAATAGTTACTAAATTAATAGTCAAAGTCATAAACTCGTATCAATCATGTCGTCCTTTAATGTCTTTGACCTATTATTTTCATGTCAAAAATCAATTTACTGAAGCCTCCATTATTTCAGGTTAAAAAAAATTACCCAAATATATTTGAAGAATCTGTAATGAGTATTGGGAAAAATAAGGCACTCTTGAGAATCTCAAAATAATGCTATTTTTAAGTGACTGTGCCGGTTCAATCCGTATAAAAAAATAACTGTTGGAACAGGAATAATACTAATTTGCTACGTATCCGAATTTTGTTTATTGAGGCTAATGCATCCTAAGTGCATTATTGTATGCATCCGTTTGGATAGCTAATAAAAAAATATATTTAATCTTCACGAATTAAAGAGCTCTTCATTCTAAACGTGTTTACTAATAAAAGACGGCATCAGGCCTGTCACATAGGTCTACAAAATTATTTGACACAAAGACTGCAGTAAGAATTTTAATATTGTAAATATTATTTCCGCAGCATTGACGCAAGATTGATTCACTTTTATTATGTTCAGTCTTTGATTTTTTTTTAACACTCACACTTTAATTTTATTAAATGGTTTTTTTTTGTTGATGTTGCTAGACACTTTGGTATAAAAAAAAATTAACTTTAAAAATATAAATAACCAATAGTAATAGCATAGTTAAATAGAGCGTATTTCCTAAATTTTAACACCAAAATTATAATTTTAGGATTTATAGTTTATAAGTTATGAATTTTTAAAGTGTGGTTCAAATTGTCCCAATCCCCAAAACAATGCATTTTACCCCCACATTTTGTGTCCTCAATTCCGCTGTTCGCGTCACACACTTTATCTCTTGTTTTAATAATGATTTTATTTTCAGGATCAATGCTATAATTAAAATTAATAGTTCTTTATTTTGTTTTAAAAATAGTCTTTATTAATAAATCATTTAACTTTGTAGATTTTATTAAAGGTTTTTTTTTGTGAGTGCAGACACTTTGTAAAATTAATATCTATTAAGGCATAAAATAGAGCGATTTCCTAAATTTTAACACCAAAATATAATTTTAGGTTTAAGTTTATAAGTAGATTTGTAAAGTGGGTTCAAATGGCCCAATCCCCAAAACAATGCATTTTACCCCCACATTTTGTGTCCTCAATTCCGCTGTTCGCGTCACACACTTTATCTCTTGTTTTAATAATGATTTTATTTTCAGGATCAATGCTATAATTAAAATTATTAGTTCTTTATTTTGTTTTAAAAATACTCTTTATTAATAAATCATTTAACTTTGTTGTATAACAGTAAAATTTATCTTTAAGGGGCCGTCCATAAAGTATGTCACGCTCCGAGGGGGGGGAAGGGGTGTAAGAATGGATTAACGTTTAATTCTTTATGTGCTTCATTTATGCGTTAAAAATATCATTTATAAAGAAATAACTTTTTTTTTAAAATAAATTTTTTAATGATATTTCAGAGCGGCCACGGCTTCAAATCGAGTTCATTGAAGTGTAAAGTCTCTTTCACAGAAAAAAGCGAGACAAACGGGCGTCCCGCTGGGACAAGCGAGGGTCCGCGGGAAATGAGGTCTGAAATTGGGACTATCTCACCTAAATTGGGACATCTGGTCACCTTAGTCGTAACACTTGCCAGGAAACTTCTGCTACGATTAGTCGTAGCAGAAGTTTCCTGGCTAGTGCTACAACTAGTCTTAGCAGTAGACACTTTGAAAAAAACTAAGTCGCTAAAATATCTTAACAAACTCTTCTTAATATTTTATACTCATACTCATATATAATACTATATTAATAGATATTATGTGTGTATTAATTCAAAAATCTAAATTTGTTTAATCAACGTATCCGCTTTTCAGAATAAGTAGTTATAAAATCACAATTACCAGCACACTCATTGTGGTTTTAAAAAAGATATTAAGAATTTGCCGGGACCGAGATTAGAACCCACGTATCGGTTTTAATATCAAAGTATCGCCCATCACTATCTCTTCACCTAGCGAAGCTCATGTCAGATTGTGATTTTTAACGCAATTTCCCTTGGGACAAATTGCGTTTATATATTTGAAATGTTCAGCCTGACTGTTCGAGCTTTGAACAGCAACTCCTCCTGAACCATACCAGATAGAGGATTCTGGTCTTTTGCAAATATGTTAAGGAGGTCTCAAGGACGTGCACGGGCCAAAAAAATTACCGAAAAGGTTTACTAGATTTCCTGGAAAATAATAAAAAAAGATCGCTAGTTTTTGTGGACCGGTTAATCGTGCAAATAAAGACCGGTTAACCATCGGTCCGTATTTTTACTATGTTTTGTTAAGCAACAAGTGAATGGATAAAATTTTTGCCCTGCGTCATCTGATTTGACATCAAAGCATCCGTGATGTACTGACCCTAGTGTTGCCGTCAAAACAGGGAATTAAAAAAGAAATTCAGAACAAAGAAGTAGACCATAATGATATTCAATTTTGAATATATTATCAATTGTTGTCAAGTCAGTTTGATTTGCGGACCGGTTAATCATTAACAAAAGGCCTTTTTTACTGTCCCGTCCGTATCTTCCTTTCAATGTTTTAGAACCAACAAGATGGCCATTGGTGACATCACAGCCTGCTTGCGTTAGTTCTCATGTGCTGTCCTCCTTTTCCAAGCCACAGGAAATAAATTTTTAGAAAACATAAAATTTTATATCAATGTGGTAATTTTAAGTCTAATGCCTTTGATGTGCACGTACTTAGCTGGGAAACTGTTTATATAAGACCGAAATTGAATTTGAGGACCGGTCTAGTAAGCCTATCTTTTATCTTGTAATATAAATAGTAACACTCACGGCTTTGACCATTATTCACATTTTGACCCGCCGCGCTGTGTACTATGCTTCGGTAACTAAGCGAATAATTTTTAAAAATTAAAAATCGTTCACTGGCAAACTCCACTAACAGTGATGACGTGTATTTTTATATTATTTATGGACCGGAATATTAAGAAAACGCTTTGATGTCACGGTTGCTCACGTATTGGCTCTGGTATTCTGCCGTAACACAAGAAAAAATTAACTCCGGTAATAAGCTAATACCGTCTAAATGAAGTTACGGTTAACCGGTCCTGATTAAACGGGACCGGTCCTGATGTAAGGACAGGTTAACCGTTATCAACCTTAAAAAAAAAGAAAAAAATATCAGAATTTTGTCAATTTCTGGCCAACCATAACATCTATCAGGTTGGCACAAACGCCAAACGATAGCTAATAATATTTAGAACAATGTTGCAGGAGGAATTTTTGAAAAATCTCTTTTCGTTCGGCTCACATAATTTTAGCAGCAATTTGTAGATAGCCATTGTTTTGTTTTGTTTCAGAATTATTGATTTGAAATTACTTTTAATGTAATCTAGAATGATAGTTAATGGGGTTTTCCTGCTTTGTGAATTCCAATGTTAGACTGTTGCGTGGTGCGCATTATATTGACACATTCTTGATTCTTGGTGTGACTCTAGAATGATTTCCCTTGAATAAAAAACTAGGAAATTCTTTGTTGTTGATTGCATTTAAATACTCATTCCAGTTTTTATTACTTGTTTAAAGTTATATTAAATTGGTGTCCATTTAATTACAAACAAACAAGTTTTTTTTTATATTTAAAATTCATTAATCGGCTTACCTAGTAATCATGAAATTTGATTATGAGAACTAATGTTTGGTATTAGTATTAGCATAATTAAAATTAACACCCACACACACAGTCGTAACTGTAAGCACATAGAATATTTTTTACGACTAGTCGTAGCAGCAGACAACTCGACGGGATGTTGCTAGTGTTACGACTAGTCGTAGCACTAGCAACATCCCGTCGAGTCGTCTGCAGTTACGTTGTCGTAGCAGTAGACACTTTTTTTTTAAGTTAAAACAAAAAGCACTGATTTTAACAGTGGTAACCCTGCAGTTTTGGCACGTATATTATTTCGCAGCGAATTAAATTTTTCAATGAGAACTTTCGTTTTTACCTTATTAAATACGTTAATATATTATGTTATATTAGCTATTACAGTACAGCGGTTATTTTTAAGCCTTTATAATTTCTAAGGCATTTTTTCAGCTCTCGATGCTACATAATCAGAATAAGATACATCCATTTTGTTTACCTGGCACCGTGCTTGCCAGATTTTTGACCTGGAAAGACCCATGCTAAAATAAATTTACTTAATGTAGACGTTTTTTAAAAAGTATCCAGAAACCAGTGCTGAATTAAGAAATTTTAATATATAATATTTTATTTATGAGTCATTAAGTCATTAATAATATTAAAAATCAATATGTGTTTGCGTCGAAGAAATTTCTGGAAAAGTTTTTTTCAATAAGTTTGTAATGGGGACAACAACAAAAAAAGAGTGGGGGGTAGTAATTTTATTCTGACGAATGTGTGGAGAAGGAGATTTAATTAGTCTAACGTGACATAAAAATGGTTGGGGGTCTAGCGGTAGCGCGCTGGGCTGTCGTACAGAGGCTATAGAGTCACGGGTTCGAGCCTTGGTGCTGGCTAGGTCCCCAAGGCTGGGCATTGTGCTAGCCACACAATCCCTTGCTCATAAGCCGTGACTTAAATAAAACTTGTGAACGCTACTTCACTTGTTCCATTTAGACCAGGGGTCGGGAAACTTTTTGTCTGAGAGCCATAAACACCACATATTTTGAAAAGTAATTATGTGAGAGCCATACATTATTCTAAAACTAAAAATTCAAGTAAATGTGTGCATTTTGTGTAATTTCAACACTAAAAGTACAATAATTATGTCTGATTCTGAATTCTTTTTAATAATAACATTGTGATGATGTTTTTTAAATTCAATTAATATGTATATCAAAGGATTCTGAATAAACTCTAAAAATAAATCGAACATTTGTCTGAGAGCCAGATAGCCCTCAATAGAGCCATATTTGGCGAGCCAGATATGACTCTATTGAGGGCTGCATCTGGCTCTCAGACAAATGTTCGATTTAAAAAAAAATTTCAGACCATGATGGTCTATATATCAGGGGTCTGGAAACCATGGCTCGCCAGCCATGGTTTCCCGACCCCTGATATAGACCATCATGGTCTGAAAAAAAAAGGGGTTAATTAATGCACAAGAACTTTTGGCATTGCGATGCATAATGGATTTTAGTTTTAGTTGGACATTTTGAAAGGTTCTTGAGGGAATTCTTTTAAATTAAGTGTCTGTCCATAAATAAATTTAAAAAAAACGTAAAAAACAAGTTTTTGACTATAAATCCTTTATGTACGAGAAGTAACTAAAAGAATGTTCATTATAATACGCAGCGCAAGACCATCCAAAAATACAAAATTGCAGTTGTGTCGTAAAACATGTTTAATATAATGCGCACCGATCAGGAATATGTTTATATAAAGAGTTGTCCATAAAATACGCACGTTATTGCGCGACAGAAAGGTTGTTCAATATAATACGCACCGCGACGCTCTATCTCAAAAAATAGCATGATACATAGGAATAAATAAAATAATCTAAAAAATCAATAATTTAATTACTGTACATGCGATCGATCTGAAATTTTGATACATTGTTTTTATTATCGGTATGAAACTGCCTGCAAAATTTCAGCTCGCTAGCTTACGAGCAAGTGGGTTAAAAATCGATCAAAAGTTTTGGCGACAAGCAATCAAGGGTGCAGACACCACGAGTTAATATAAAGGATTTAAAAAACAGCCCACGTCTGTGGAAGGGGAGTAAATTTGGCAAATACAGATGACTAGAAACAATTGGGTGGAGGGTTAATTTAGAAAAAGAGGAAATTTTAGTCAGATGTCTTTTAAGTAGGGGTGTATAGGATTCAAATTTTTTAAATTCGGCCGGAGCCGGATTTATGAAGTGAAATCTGACGGAGCCGGATTTGTAAAAATGGCAAGATTCTGGATTCGCTGGAGCTATTATATTTATATATTTTTTATCGCAAAACTGGCCAGCCAGATTTATGAAGTAAAATTCTGCCGGAGCCGGTTTTGTAAAAATTATACTATCCTTGTAAAAATGTGTACAGAGGTGTTGCCACCTGTACTTGCCCTCTTTCCTGACAGGCTTTGAGATGATTTCCTATTGAAAATAACAATCTGATTCCATAAATATAAGGAACAAAACAAAAAGGTATTGATACTTTAAGGAATTGAGCCCATATCATGAGGAGCTCATGTCATCCTTAAAATTCACTAAATAATATTTGTACTACTAATAAAAATAGATAAATTACACATTGTAATTTACTACTACTGACTAACAAGTGACTGCTCAGAGTAACTTTGGGTATGCAATATTTCAAAATTTAAATTTTTTAAAAAGGATATGCATACACAATACACTGTATATGGATTGATATTAGTTGGTTTTTAACAAGTTGGAAATTTTGTTTCTATTTCTATTATCATTTGTTTCAAACTAAATTTTGTTAATTCAATTTTGCCTTTGCATTCAACAGATTTGGAAATGTTTGATTTTGAACTTGATACTAAGTGGGATGTTGACAAGTCAACAGAATCACTGAATAATTCTTTATTTGGAAAAATTAAGGTAAATCATCTCATAGGTGGTAAATATTAATTAAAATAAATGAAATCTGTTATCTCCCTGAATTAATATCTCTATAAATATAAGACGCATTTGTTGTCTGTTTGTCTGTTCCCGTATAACTAAGGATCCAGACAGCCAAATAACGTGAAATTCGGTACACATACACAAAATTACACGGGGAAGGTTCTTAAACAGGTTTCGTTTCATCCCAACCTCACTCTGCCCTTCTCCAGCCAAAAATATTTATTCTATTTTTTTAATGTTTCTGCTAAAGTATTAAAATAAGAATACTTATCGGAGTATCTAAAAATAAAACGTCCATACCTGCCAGTCATTTTCGTTGGATTCTATTTAAAGCACAGCAAAGTGAGCTTCGCAGAGTATCTAAATCTAATAAAATAAATTATTGCAAATTAGGACGAAAAATAATAAACACTTTGGTGTCAATTAACAAGAAGGCGTTTCTCGCTTGATATGTCTCACTTTACAGTCACATATTTTATTTTTAACGCAATGTGCTGTATTATTGTTGCTTTTCATTGGATTCTATTTAAAGCACAGCAAAATGAGCTTTGCGGATATTTTGCCAAACTGGTATTAAGTGCTAACAGGTTATTACTAAGACTTCTATTTTCAGCATGTTATTTGGTACACGTACACAAAATTACATGGGGAAGGTTCTTAAACAGGTTTCGTTCCATCCCAACCTTACTCTGGCCTCCTCCAGCCAATAGTAGGGCTCCATGTGCCTGTTCTGAGCCGTGGGTACGTTTTAGAGAAGCTTTACTAAACAAAAGTTGCTCAGTGCCCCCAAAAATGAGGGGACCGGATCAAGGTGCTCCGACGCACCCTTGGCCTCCGCCAGCTTGGGGTCCAAGGTGTCCCTCTGCATCCACATGGAGGCATTTTGGTGAAACGTTTGCTAAACAAAAAATGTTTAGCAAGCTCAGAAGGCATCCATTCCTTTATAACTGAAACTGTGCTTTGCCATGACAATCAACAAGTCACAGGGCCATTCTCTTGGGATTGCTGGTATAGACTTGCATACACTATGCTTTTCTCATGGGCAGTTGTATGTGGCCGGCTCCAGAGTGGGCAAAGAGGAACATCTTTTTGTAAACACTCCATATGGAACTGCCAAAAATGTTGTCTATCACATTGCTTTAAGATAAATGTACCCTTTTATTGCATGCAAATAAACAGTTTTGTACGCTTCCACGGAAAACCTTATTTTAAACCTGGGAAAGCCGGGTACTTGCACCTAGTTAATATATATAATTTAAGGAAAATTCAAGCATTAAGTATTATCAGTTCCATTTTATTTTAACCAAAGCTTAAAATTTGATCAATTGATGATGATACTATTTTTTTAAAAACACAATTTAATACTCTAAATTTAGAAATACACATCACACCGGTAAAACAACTTTGAAAATATATTTCAGAAAAAAAAGTCTAAGGCTTTAAAGATCGCTGAATCACCACATACCAAGAAAGCTGACAGTGATAATGCACCAGATACAAATAAAGCTGATAGTGATAATGAAAACTTTTCCAAGAAAGCCAAGAAAAAACTTAAAGAGAAGAGAAGAAAAAACAATAAAAAAGAAAGAGTAACTGAGAAAGTCAATAAAGGCCATGAGAAACTTGACATTTTAACAGTTAAGAAAAAGGCACACACTGGAGAGAAATCTGGAATAGATTATAATGAAAAAAGGAATCCATCTAAAGCTCAAAGTGTCCATAACATCAAGGTAAAAAAAACTAAAAAATCTGTGATAAACAGCCTCTTGGAACAGAAAGGTAGAAAGCGAAAACTGTCAATCTCAGAAGATTTTAGAGACATTTTAGGTAATCATAAAGCAAAAAAGTTTAAAATTGATACACATGTAGATAAATCTGAACTAATCAACAAAGCTAATCCAGTCGGATTTGTAAACAATAATAACAGTGGGTCTCAGTCTGATATCGAAAACCCCGCTGATGGGATGATAAAGACAAAGAGAAAAAGGAAGAAGAAAAATACCAGCCAAAAGAATAAATTAAAGCAGCTTGCTCTGAAATCCAAAATGAAACCATCCTTGGCTGTCGTCTGTAGGGAGAATGACTTGAATACACCATGTGATCTTGACAGTACCAAGGCACATAACCTAAATAAGAAGAATGAAACTAGACCATTTGAAAGTAAAGCACCTTGCATCAAGAGTGCAGAGACACTAGAAACTAGTTCAGATCGGTTAGATTTCACTAAAAATAGCTCCAAACAGCAGAAAATGTTGATAGAAAAATCATTCATTAAGAAAGGCAAAGTTAATGCTTCTGGTAATCAACAACGTACAAATGACATTGTATCTGATAAAAAATCGGTACTGAAGAAATCAAAAGCTGGAATGAATGGACTTCCTTCAGAACCTAACGTCAGTTCAACAAAACAATTGTTAAAGAAAAGCAAAGAAAAGAGAAAAAAGAGTAAAGGGGACAAAGTGCTGAAACAAGGGAAAGAAATGATCAATGAAAGTAGTAATAACGGTATTGCTAAGGGAGACAAACAAAAGACTGACTCAATATCAAGTGGTCAAAATGTAAGCCAAAATAAAAAAGCCACTGAATCCAACCCCCAAATTTCTGAGGCGGCTCCCACGTTGTGGGGTAAAGCTGCAGATCTGGCGCAGCGAGCCAAGGATAAGTTGAAATCTGCCCGCTTTCGTTTCATCAATGAACAACTGTACACCTGCACAGGGTCAGAGGCAATGAAGATGTTCCGAAGTGACCGTTCGGCTTTTAATGTGTATCATGAAGGTTATGAAAAGCAAGTGAGCAAATGGCCTGTAAACCCGCTGGACACAATCATTCGACAGATCAAAGATAAGTAAGAAATCATTGTTCATTAGTCCCATGTTGATAAAGTATAAGTAAGAAATTATGTTTATTTGTCCCACGTTGATCAAAGATAAGTAAGAAATTATGTTTATTTGTCCCATGTTGATCAAAGATAAGTAAGAAACCATGTTCATTTGGCCCATGTAGATCAAATATTTACAGTTTTAGTTATATCTCCTACTGATAAGCAATAGTCATTGTCCAAAATGATGAGCCCCAGACATGTACACATCTGAACTCAATGTTTAAAACTTTGTTGTCTCTTGCCTGCTAAAACGGTTATATTATATATTTTCAGTCTTTGAAAAGAAAATTTAAATCAAAACATACGATCAAAATTCCAATATTTATTTTATAGCAGATTTTTTTACAACCATCAATGTAAGAAATATTTCATAAGCTGTGTAAAAAAATTAATCATAATTGTGCTTTACAGGCCTCGTAACTTGGTGGTGGCAGACTTTGGTTGTGGAGATGCCAAACTGGCACAGAGCATCCCACAGGAGGTGCACTCATTTGATTTGGTGGCTACAAACAGTAGAGTCACTGCATGTGACATGTCCAAGGTATGTCCTTAATATCAGAGTCTCCGCATGTGACATGTCCTGGGTATGGAATGAAAGTCCTCCTCCTGTCAATGATGAGACCATAAACTTTTAAAAAATTTTTAATTTTTGTAGGTCTCTTGAAGGACTTCAATTTGAAGCTATCAAATTTTGAAAGCCTGTATTTTATGTTAAAATCATACATCAATAATACTTGATATAACTAATACACATCTTCCTTTATATAAGTTTTATTAATAGATCAATAATACATCTACCCACTCATCTATTTAATATACATGTTCTTGAAAAATAAAATTCACAATACATAAGGTGTAACTAGTCAGATGTTATATGTATTATGTATTTCATTTGAACACACAAGAATACCACTCTGTCTTATTGTGAAAGTGACAATTTTTACCCATATGATTTTATCTCCTACCATTTTATCTCTGCACGATTTCTTCTCCCATTTATAAGAATTCATAACATCTGATTGCTTGATCTTATAGCTAATCACCTGTAACAGTTTAAAAAAAATTTTTTTTTGTTTTTAACAAAAATGACTAGGTTTGAAATTGTGAGATAATTAACCTCTTTATGACATCATCACTAGACTCCTCTCCCCAATGAGAGTGTGGACATTGCTGTATTTTGTCTGTCTTTGATGGGAACCAACATAAGTGATTATGTCCATGAGGCCAATCGTGTCCTGAAAATGGGGTAAGATTTCTACTGACATCACTAAGTGATTACTGAATATCAAAGCTCTTTTAAAAGAACATTTTGTTTTGACCATTCATATTCTTATCAGCAGCGACTTTTTTTAAAGACTATTTTACTCTCTCAAAAAATCAGTCTCAACACAGACATATGTACTTTATGACTAAATATGTGTATGTTATGACTAAATATGTGTACATTATAACTATAACTACTGTAAATAAATATATATAAACATTCTAACTAAATTTGTACATTATACCGAAACATGTGTACATAAAATATGTGTACATTTAGCAGAATCTGTATATTAAAAAATGTTTGCATTATAACTATAACTAAATATGTATACATTACACATATTCGTGTATGTTGTAACCAAATATGTTTACATTCTAGCTAAATATTTGTACATTAGAGCTAAATATGCTTACATTATATATATATATATATATACGTGTGCATTTTAAATACTTTTCAGAGGCCTCCTAAAAATTGTTGAAGTTGTGAGCAGATTTAGTGGCTTGAGTCAGTTTATTAGTGGTGTCAGTAAACATGGGTTCTTGCTCCTGAACAAGGTGAGGATATCTTATAAGTTGTGTCATGGGAGATAAGCAGATATCTTATAAGTTGTGTCATTGGAGATAGCGGATATCTTTTTAAGTTGTGTCATGGGAGATAAGCGGATATCTTATAAGTTGTGTCATGGGAGATAAGCGGATATCTTATAAGTTGTGTCATGGGAGATAATCGGATATCGTTTTAAGTTGTGTCAGGTTTAGTAAGATAAGAGAGTTTCAGTATCCTGCCATAATATTGGCTGATAATATTGTGCATGAAACTGTTAGTTGTGTACTGTGCTCAGATTATTAACTAGTTATTTGATGCACTTAAAATACTGTGCAGTAAATGAGTAAAACACGTAATTTTTTTAGGATGTAGCACAACAAAATCATTCAATATATACAAAGAAATATAAATATGTCTATCTATATATATATATATATATATATTTATATATATGTTTGCGTGTGTGCACACTATTTGCCACACATTGCAGCTCAATAAGAAAATTATTGGAAAGTGTAGAAAAAATCTTCCCATTTCCTGTGTTGCCACAAGAAAGTTTCAATTGACTTATTATTGTGTCATATTACTATTATTACACATCACATCATATTATATGTTGTGTCATATTAAATGTTGCATCATATTACATGTTGCATCGTTGATATTTTTTGGATTTTTGCGAACAAAGCGTGTCTTTGATTCATTGTTCATTTGTAATATGTAATATGACTTATGGCTATGAATGACTTCCACAGAGGGACTTGAACCAAATGTTCTATCTGATAGATTTCAAGAAAGTCAAGTCAGTGAAGAAAACCTCAGCTGGACTCATTAAGCTTAAACCTTGTGTGTACAAGAGAAGATAACTAATAATGTTGTCACCAAACTGAGTGTGATTGAGGGGAGATAACTAGTATTGACGTAAAAATTGTGTGAATGCATTCACTGAAAGATTAAACATGCATGCAAGGGGAAATAATTATTGCATTTGTTTCATTGTAAGATTAAAGGTTGTGTGTTAATTGGCACATAATTATCTTATTTTATCATTGTAATATTAAAATTAAACATTTGTTGAGTGTGTGTGTGTTTGTAAACGGTGTCTAATATATGATGCGCTAAGACGCCTGTCATCGCTATGCGGGTTAACTCCCATTTTTTAAAAAAATTTAAAATTTAGTAGTATAATAATAAAAAAAATTTGGTGTCGAGATTAACAGAGCGTGTTTCTCGTCGTAAAATATTATCTGACTTGACGTCATTGTTTGAGCTTATTAATTTGTGAAGGGAACGATGTAAAAGGAGCCGAGGTTGAGTTTTATTTGTTGTTTTTGGACGGCTGTGTGTGGGTGNGTGGGTGTTTGTTTGTTCTTGTTGTAAACTGTACAGGAGTTATGTGCACGTGGCTAAGAGTGAGGCTAATGAGCATAGCAAAGCACTGGTATTGCGCTTGTTATTTTATGTTGTCATTGGAAGAACAATAACATTACATGTACCTTGAAAAAAAAATTAAATCTCTTGTTTTGAGTTATTTAGTTTAGTTGAATCATTTCAAATTTTGTTTTTTTTTCCAAGCTTATTGAAAACAGATTTTAGGCGTTGCCACACCTAGGTACAACGGCACAATTTAAATTTTTACCTGATCAGCTATGTTTGTGAGTTGCTATGGAATGCCCTGCTTAAGATGGGCTGTTTAAGAATGGCCTTTTAAGGTGGGCATTTAAATATGGACTGTTTAAGATGGTCTATTTAAAAAGGGGTTGTAAGATGGCCTGATGGTGGTTCTGCTGAGGCATCTGTTGATGTGGGTCTGTATTTAGTTTGCTTTAGTTTATGATTCTCTTCCAGTCTAGAGAACTAGCCATCTGGTTAGAGTTAGAGTTAAAATTACTTATTATTATTTCGCCAGAAATGTAGGACAATTTAGATGGACTAATGTTGCGTTAAATTTATTGTTTGATGTCTTGTCTGTTCTTATTTGTTCTTGGTTATGGTTTTCTCGCTTTGTCGCCATTTTCTTACAGTTTTTAAAGCCACATTTTTTTCGGTTAATAGGAGTTTGCTTTAATACAAAAATGGCTGTGTACAAATAAAATGGCACATTTTTTCTTGCATAAATAAAGTGTTTAAAAAAGTCACTTTAATAATTATTTATAGTAAACACTGAAACGCTATTAATTTTTACTTTCAATAGGAGAAAAAGAAAAACAAATGTTCCAGCTGTCAACGCCCATGTACAGTAATAATCAAACTTGTTTTTCATTAAGAGAAAGGAACAATGGAAATTTCCTCCTCCTAGCCTCATTAATATGCGTGTGTTAACGTACATCTTTTCTGCATCTAATCTAAAATATCTGAGTGGGGATCATAAAAAGAAACAAAATAGACATTTACCGAATTTTGTTCCGAAACTTCAATGATTTATTTGTTTGGTATTTCTTAAAGGGTAAAATTTTTATGTGCGCGCCATATTCTAGTTAACATTAGTGACGTACTCAACAAAGGGAAACAGGTCTCTCTGGATTTTTGAACTTTCCGGATAGCTTTTTTATTGTACTGAATAGTTCTCTTGTGTTTCCATGGTAAGCTGCCTCTTCTGCTTCAGTTGCTAGTCCTTCTATGTAGTTCTTTTTATCTGACCTTATACTACGTTTAACGTCTTTATTGGCTTCTGCGTATTCTGCTAATGCTCTAGCTTTTTCAGTTCTGGTGCGGCTGTTGTTGAGATTTGCCTTCTTCTTTTTCCTCTGTTGGATTTTCTCCAGGGTTTCATTAGAGATCCATTCTTTATGCGTTTGTTGCCTTGGACCCAACACTTCTTCACAGGTGGTCGTGAGTATTTCTTTGATGCTTTTCCAGTTTTGGTCAACTGTTTCTTCGTTGCCAAGTTCTTGTAAGATCTGGAATTTGTTTGTTAGCGTAAGTTTGAACTCATTAAGTTTTGGTCCCCCTTTCAAAAGAGTAGTGTTAAAACGTTGGCGCTTGCTTTCCTCACTTGTCCAATTCTTTTTCAATTTGAGCCTTAGTTGGGCAATCAGTAGATGATGGTCTGAGGCTACATCTGCCCCTCTTTTTACCCTTACATCTTGGAGAGATCTTCTAAACTTTTTGCAGATACAGATATGGTCGATTTGGTTAGCCGTTGACATATCTGGTGATATCCATGTTGCCTTGTGGATATTTCTATGCATGAAGAGACTTCCACCAATGACCAGTCCATCTGCAGCACATAGATCTGCTAGCCTTTCACCATTATCGTTCATCTCTCCGAGGCCACTTGTTCCCATGCATTCTTCATATCCCTTATTGTTGCTGCCTATTTTTGCATTTAGGTCGCCCATTAGAATAATCACATTGCTCCTAGGACACTTTTGGATAAGGGTTCTCAGTCTGTTGTAGAAGTCCTCTTTTGTCCTCTTCTTTACTGTCGTTAGTAGGAGCGTATACCTGAAGAAGATCCATATTGACTTCTTGCTTTTTGGTCTTAAATCTTGCGGTGATTATTCGGGGACCATGGGCTTCCCACCCTAAAAGGGCGTTCTGGGCAGTTTTGGAAAGCATGATTGCTACTCCTTGGGTGTGGGCTGCGTTTTCTTCATCATGGCCTGAATATAGTAGCATTTCTCCTGTGCTGAGCTTCATCTGGCCTGAGCCAGTCCATCGGGATTCACTTATCCCTAGGATGGCTAGCTTGTACCGTTGCATTTCGGCAGCAACTTGGGCAGTTTTTCCAGCTTCGAACATGGTCCTTACGTTCCATGTTCCTAAGTTGGTGGTGGTCCTAGTGGAGAGGATGGTTGTCTGCCGGGTGGTTTCCAGTTGGCTTTGGCCACCCAGCTTCATAAGTTCTCTGTTACGAGACCCATCATCTCCAAGGTCCGAGTTTCCTATTTTTTTCTTTGTTCACGTTTTTGTAGCAAGGCTTTTTTTTTACGGGAAGGGATGCTAGCCCTTCGCACAACCCTCCTCCTCTCTCACCCGGGCTTGGGACCGGCTACGGCGGAGTTACAACAAACATGGGGAGAGTATATAATATATACAACAAACGTGGAAAGTGTACAACAAACACGGGGAGAGTACGTCAAACTTGGAAAGTGTACAGCAAACTTGGAAAGTGTACATCTAATATGGACAGTGTACAACAAACATGGGAAGTGTTTAGATAACATGAAAATTGTACTGCAATAATGGAAAGTGCATACAGCAAACTTGGAAACGACTTCCTCTATCAGATGCTCACACAACAGACTGGATGTTTGAAGTACTTTGATATTCCTCGGATTAAAACCAGCTGATATAGTTGTCTCCATTCAAGTTATGACTGTTGACCTAGTCGACACGTGTCACTCAGCTGGACATGCAGACTCATAGTTGGCAATAGTACAGTCGAAACCGCTTATGTCGACGGCGTTGGGGTATGAAAAATGGCGTCGACATAACCGATGATCGAGATAAAGGAAAATCAATATGGCGGCAAAATATTAACATGTGCTTGAAATTTCTTTATGTACATGATTAATTAGTTAGCGTTAATTAGTGATGGGATGATTTATCGGAATCGTATCGGAACCCTAATATTTCTTCACTCTTTCCTAAGTCTAAGGTTGTAATTAATGTAATGACCGTTCGTTTTTAAGGACCGTTTAAAATTTAAATATAACTATAACCATGGTTCCCACTCAGGAAAACGGGAAAAAGTCGGGAATTCTTAAAAATAAATTCTCGGCCTTGAAAGTCGGCAAAAGTTATGACTAATCGGGAATTTATATATATATATATACATATATATACACATGTATCTATATTTATGCCGAAGTAAAGGACTTTGATTACGTCTCTGTCATGTTTCGATTCCATTTATTTAATGAAAAATAAGTTACCAGTTTAAAATTGTCTGCGCATGCGCTAAAAGGTTAAAGTTTACGCTTCGCCGTGTCACAGTCGCGTTTGCCGCGTATCAGCGAATTTAAAATACAAATAACAAATCAATATGGTTATTTTAAGTTTAATGCTTTTGATGTATATATATTTATGCCGAAGTAAAGGACTTTGATAACGTCTCTGTCATGTTTCGATTCCATTTAATAATTTTAAAAAAAGTTACCAGTTTATAATTGTCTGCGCATGCGTTAAAAGGTCAAAGTTTTCGCCTCGCGTCGTCCCATGGCGCGTGTCACAGCCGATCGCGTTTGCAATGCCCGTCGAATCAGCAAATAAAAAAAAATAAACATATCAATATGGTAATTTTAAGTTTAATGCTTTTGACGTGCAGGATATCTGTTACTATCAGAACGCTCTCGAATTTCCTCAGTCAATCAAACTTGTAATATAAATAAAACTATTGTGGCCTTGACCGTTGATCACAGCACGCTGTGGGCTGTGTGTACTGACACAGTACTGTGTTAATCAGTTTCATCGTCACGCGCGTGTTAGTGTCACAGTCACTTATCTTACTGGTAACAAAGCAACAACAACAAACTTTTAAAAGAATAATAATTTATTAATTTTTTTATTTAATTATATAAAAACCACCGTCGATTCTCGATACAAACCTTTATTTTCAACCGACGAAAATCGAGTTAAGTTGCAAATTTGGCCCTCTTTTGTGCTCGAGATACTAGGTTTCGGCGACATAAAAGAATCGACATTACCGATGAGAAAATGCTAAGACAAAGAGAGAATTTGGCGGTTCCAATAAAAAACGTCGACATAATAGGGTGGTCGATATAACCGAGCTCGAGATAAGTGGGTTCGACTGTATACACAGATTGAAGGCACTGCTCCAGTCGACACGTGTCACTCAGCTGGACATGCAGACTCATAGTTGGCAATAGTAGACACAGATTGAAGGCACTGCTCCAGTCGACATGTGCACTCAGCTGGACATGCAGACTCATAGTTGGCAATAGTAGACACAGATTGAAGGCACTGCTCCAGTCGACATGTGTCACTCAGCTGGACATGCATACTCATAGTTGGCAATAGTAGACACATATTGAAGGCACTGCTCCAGTCGAAGTGAAGCAAACCAAATTTGGGTGAGACTGCAATCAGGCTTATATATAAGTAGATGGATAACATGCAAACAGGGTATGTAGGAGCCTGATAAGACGTCACAAAACAACGTACGTTTCGGCAAAGAGCCTTCTTCAACGAAAAAAATAGAACAAAAACAAATAAAACTAATAAAACACTCATAAAAATAAATTTATTATTTATTAATTATAATGAGCCCGACGCTATAACCG